>VMDO01021062.1:0-36171 GCA_007922755.1 Pedetes capensis
ATAAGAACTGTATCACTATTGAGTATAATGATTAAATCTTGTTCCTTCAGTACTACGGGATGACTTCAGACAAAACCCTTCCGATGTCATGGTTGCAGTAGGGGAGCCTGCAGTAATGGAATGCCAGCCTCCACGAGGCCATCCTGAACCCACTATCTCATGGAAGAAGGATGGCTCACCACTAGATGATAAAGATGAAAGAATAACTGTGAGTATTCCATTTAACAGCAGGCAACATTTGCAGATCTGACTGCACATATCTTCTTCTAAGAAAGAGAGAAATGAAGTAGGTTCTCTGAGATAAAGACTTGCATTAGTTCTTCTTTTCAGTTCTTCTTTTAAAGTAAGTAGATTTCAAATCTCCAAGTGTGGACATGAAAATAAGTGAAGAAAATGCATGGTTTGGGTTAGAGATAAGTAAAAAAAAAATATAAAATTTCTATTCTAAGATCTTAGTGTTGACATTTTTGTATAAATTTAATTAGTATTCTAACACAAGGCTTATAATATTTTCATGTGTTTTACTTCAAATCATTTCTTATAAAAAATTAGTGTGTTTCCAGAAGGGCTTCTGTATCATTTTAGGGTTTTCTTGATCTCTTTCTCTTTTTTATATTGCTTTTCATTCTACAGAGTTCAATATTGTTTTTGAAAAATAAAATTTCATTCTTAATGAGGTTAATGATGAATTTGCCTCAATATAAATTAAAATCATTTGACTAGATTATTAGATTTCAAGTTTTTCCCCTAAGTAGAGAATTACATGATATATAGTAAGCCATAGTGCATTTTCTCCTTGACAACGATTCTATATGACTTCTTTGTTTGTTCTGCCTTGTAAGGTGACTACTAAAACACTTCAATCAACCAAACTTTCATTGTTTTGATTATTATACATTAGTTTCCTTTGTTCTGCACAAACTGCTATCTGTCCATTGCAAATTCATTGGCCAAGATTTAAAGTTCCCTAGGAGAATATGTGTTTGAGGAAAAGGTTACTGCTGACATTGTTGATGGATATAGTTAAAACACACAACCAAGGAAATTTAATAAATGATTACACTATTTCTGAACAACCAGTTAGCCAATTAGCATTATAATTAAATAGTGAGAAAAGCAGAGAAGGTTATGGTAGACAAAATTGTAGGAACCTTAAAAGAAAATCAAGTAATTTTCCAGTCCTGATCTGAGTTAGAATGATTCTCTCAAAGGATTTTTATTATTCTAGGGACTGGCATGAAGGTGATCCAACCCTATCTGCTTTTAAGAGGTACTAAAAAGTCACATGGCAAAGTGAATATAATATATCGAAACATTGGTTTTGGGAAATGAAGTAATGAGTATAGGGGAAGTGAAAGTGGAAGAATAAATGCTTCTCCAGGCATGCCACTGTGGCTCTGATCCCATCAGATCTCGGAAGCTAAGCAGGTTAAGGCCTGCATAGTACTTGGAATAGAGACCTCCTGGGAACAACAGGTGCTGTAGGCTTGGGAGAAGGACCCAGAAACCCACTCCCCAAAAATGATCAGCCCCTGAAAACCCTGTGAATACCAGAGAAGCACTGACAATAATGCTTCATCTGTTGTACGTATGGTTGCTATGAGTTAGATACTGACTCAATGGCACCTAACAACAACAACAACAACAACAACAACAACAACAACTTATTTGGGATAACAGGTGGCTTTTGGATTTATACACTATTACGGTTAGAATATTTTACCTATAAAACCATATTCCACATCACTTAGCAACCATTATCTATAATCCCCATATCACTGCCTTAATAATTCAAACACATTTTAATCACTGTTACCTTTGACTCCTTCAGTCTTTCCTGATTACCTATTTGTGTTTAATACTAATTAATGACAAAATACTCAAAACTGGGGATGCAGCATTAAACAAACTTTGGTGAGTGCTTCTGTGCATTTTATATTCTATGAATGAATATACAGACAAAACCAACTAAATAAAGGTAATGTATAATAAATAAAGGTAATATATAATTTGTTAAACTACAGTAAGTTCTGTAAAGATAAAATAGTCCTTGGGTAGAAGGATTCATTAGAGATTTGGTGGGACTGAAATTTTAAATAGGCTGTTCATAGAATGTTCTTCCTAAAATCCTAAAAACTAAAAAAAGTCCAGGAAGGCAACTACATAAGTATCTGGGAAAAGGGTATTTTTGGTTGTTGTTGTTGTTAGGTGCCATCGAGTCATGTCCAACTCATAGTGACCCTCATAGGGTTTTCAATGGCAGATTGTTTTGAGATTGCCTTGGGAGTGGGTTGCCACATACTTCCCATTTTTGCTGTGCTGGGAGTCGAACTCGGGACCTCAGAGACTGCAGAGCAGCGCTCTACCAACTGAGCTAAATCCCAGCCCAAAAGAATAAATTCAAAGACCTTAAGGTGCTACATACCTGATTTTTTCACTTTAGAGCTCTTTAGAGCACAGAGTTAATATGGGATGAATAGAGTGAGCAGAGGAGAGATTTGTAGGAGATGGTATCAGCAATAAACAGGAAAGGTCTTATATATATTGTAAATAGTTTGGTTTTTCCACTGAATAAGGTAAGAGGAATCAGAGATTTCTCAGCAAGCACCTCAGCTGTCTTAAGAACACACAGGAGGAGTGGCCATGTCAGGGGAGTTGAGACTGAGTTTTTGCAGTAACCCAAACAAGAGATAAATGGCACTTTGAACCAGTGTGTTAGGGTGGAGATAGTGAGGAGTGGTTAGGTTCTGGATAGACCATAAAGATATCACCAATAAAATTTCCTAACCACTGGATATGGCTTGTCAGGAAAAAGCAGAGTCAAGGATTACCTTCCTTGATTGGCTTGGGAAAGGTACAGATGACGTTACTGTGATGTCATTGACTCTTGAAGATGATTTGGGTGGGACATGTCAGGAGTTCAGTTTGAGACGTGCTAATTTTGAAATGCTTATGACATATTCAAGCGTATATCAATAGGAAGATGGATATATGAGTCAGAAATTCAGATTTGAGGTTGAGGTTGGAGAAAAAATTAAGTTGTGGTTGAAATACAAGTACTTATTACTATGTAGTCCTCCCTCTTTCTCAGCAGATGAAAGGCTATTCCCAGCTTTTTTGCTCATGGGAAGACCTATTTGACTTTTTCTACTTTATGGTCTGTGAGTGAAAATTAAACAAATTAAATACTACTACTTGAGGGAGCTTCAGGTGTGCTTTTTTTTTCCCCACTAGGCAACAAAGGAAAGCCACATGTTCCAGGTAGAGCAGCTACAAAACAGAGGACACTTAGTTATGAGCCCCTGAGTTATGTACAAAAGAACTTTCCACCTCAAACCCCTGTCTTCCTATGATGGACATGTGGAATGAATGAGAAATAGATCTTTGCTGTATTAAGTCAGAGAATTTTCTTACCGCAGCATAATGTAGCCTAATTCCAATCAATATGAGGTATATCAATGTGTACATCTTATTCAAATACTGGGACTGAAATCACCAACTGAGTGTTTATAGGTAGAAAGGGAAAGAGCACCAATGCTTAGCTCTCAGGGAGAAGAGGCAGAAGAAAGAGCAGTAGAAACCAAAAGGAGCAGTCAGGGAGAAAGGAGGAAAACCAGAAGGGTTGCCAAGCAAAGACTGTATTTTAAGAAGGTGGCCTTGACTGAGTCAATTTGATCTGGTAATGAAGTAATATGAGCATTGAGAATTAACAAGTTGGTGCTCAGTCATACATAAACCTGATCAAGAGGCGTTTCAGATGAGTGATAGAGGTCAAAATCTCACTGAACTGGTTCAAGACAGACTGGAAAGATCAGAACAGAATGCAGAGTAATCCCAACAATATTTATGTCATTTCTCATACATTAAAAAAGAAAGTGATTATGGCCTCACTTTTTGAGCAATCCCAGTTAGTGTTTGAAAGTTATGTTTTGTGGGTGTGTGCCCATGTGTGTGGGTTAATTTTTATAACATTAGTTTACAACCACTATAGTAAAATCTTTAAACAGAATTGGAACATTCCTGCTATATTGTGTATTGAATTAAACAAAATTTGATTTATGCCAAAATGTTTACTGTATTAGAATCTACTTAATTTTCACTGGAGGAATGCTGTCTTCTAATTAAAAAACACTAGTCCCCCAATCTCAGAAGTAGCTTGTTGTTGTTGTTGTTGTTAGGTGCTGTCGAGTCGGTATCCAACTCATAGCGACCCTCATGGGGTTTTCAATGGCTGACTGTTTCGGGATTGCCTTGGGAGTGGGTTGCCAGATCATTCTCCCATTTTTGTGGTGCTGGGAATTGAACTTGGGACCTCAGAGACTACAGCGTAACACTCTACCAACTGAGCTAAATACCAGCCTGAGAAGTAGCTTAGAGTCAAGATAAGAACCATTTCTAATCAGTAGTTAAAGAGCTTAAATTTGTAATAACCTATGCCTGAGAAATGATGCCAAGATGTTAATATATATATAATTTTAAAATCATTTAAATGCTGCCAAAATGGTGATCCACGATAGGGTTCCATATGCCAGGAAGTTGTAACATCTGAAACTTTTACTATTTCTAAGACCATCTGTGTGTTTTATATAAATTATGACTGTTGAACTGATAAAACACTAGAAGTAAAAAAGCACATTTATACATTTGGGGAAATGAATACATTAAAAATGAGCAGTTTTGTTTCAAAATCACTATTCTTATTTAGATCATAATTGTTTTGTTTTGTTTCCTTTTAGGCAAAACTAAAATAGTGTAATTAAAACAAAAATTTAGATCATCAACAGAATGCATGAGTTTATTTCCAATTCTTCTTTACAAAGATTTGAAAATAAATTCTTAGGACATGTTGGTTATTAGATATTTTATGTGTTCTTCTTTTCTAAGCTTTGTATTCAAATGACTTTTTTTCTCATTTCTATTGTTAATATGTACTTTGCCAAATGTGTTGAGTACAGATGAACAGGAGATTAAAGCACATGATATCTTTATGATAGGCAATTGAAAACTGCAGTTTTTGCTACAGTTTTGGGTATAGGAATTGCTACAGTTTTTAATGTGATGGCTTTCTGTGTTGAAAATTTAAAATATATTTCTCTCAGCTGTGAGACCAAAGACACACCATGCAGAAAAGGGAAATATAAAATTGAGTTGTAGCTGTCCCTGTATTTTTTATATTCTTAAGCTGTTTCTTTTTACTTTGGCTTGGAATCTGAGTCAAATTTTAGATCCATGATGGTAATAAACCAGAAGTACATAAATAATATTTTTGTATTCTCCTATATGAAGAGGGAATCTTTTATAACATGTTTCTTATGTACATCTTTTATAACATGTTTCTTATGTACATATTTCTTAGAATAAAAGAGATCATGGATGAGATTTGTCTCTCATACTCTTGTTTTCCTGGGCATGAGTATTTATACTTAGAAAAAAGAAGTTGTTTTACTGGCAGCCAGGTAAAATTGTTTTACTTAGGTGTTTAAGACTTAGTCAGCTATAACTACTAATTAATGATATCTTCTCATAGAGATAAATCAGAGGACTGAAGCCTTCCTTTTTGATATAAAACATATTCATATAAAACTCACAAAATGATATATTTCTTTTATTTCATTACATTTTAGAATTAATAAGATTCAAGATATCACATGTATATAAAAAAGAAAATGTTAATATTGGGATAAAATTAATGACAAATATTTAAGCAATAATTGTATGTTCTCTCAAAAAACTAAAACTGTCCTTGAATCAAAGAAGTTAAATTCATTTAAAAGTAGACACAAATATTTTCCTAGATTATAAAAGGACTTAGTTGTTCATAAAGATGACCGATTACAGGATTAAGTAAAATAAAAGCTGATATGTAGATCTAAAAAGGCCCAAGAAGCCAGGCATCATGGTGGATACTTATAATCCCAGCTACTGTGGAGGCTGAGCCATGAGGATCACAAGTTCAATGCCAGAGGCAGCCTGCACAACTCAGCAAGACCCTGTTTTAAAATAAATTTAAAAAAATTAAAAAAAGGACTGTAAGAAGATGATGTCACTAAAAACTTAATGAAGCACTTATTAAGTGTCAGGCCCTATTCTTAGCACTGTATATATTGACCAATTTAATCCTGACAACAACACTGTCAGATAAATACTAAAAATTTTGCTAATGTAGTAGCCAACTTTAAATTGGCCGGTGGAGGGAGAGGAGCAATGATGGGGCACTTGCTTTTTGTTCACTGATAACCTTTTCTACTAGACCTTGTTTATTCTGATATATTATCTTATCTCCAATTCTGATACATCATCAATTTGTTTCTCCTATAAAATACTACCTTTTATTTGCAAGGGTATAGAGAAGTTATGGTGGTCATAAAACTCAGCTTCTTACATTCAAGAATTCTTTCATATTATATCCAATAATGAAATCTATAAACACAACAAAGATCTATAAAAATTTGAAAAGATTAGTAGTCTCACAAAAATCACTCAAGAATGGTCAAGTTCAACCAAAGATTATAGCTCTGATAAACTAAAACTATTTATTGTAAAGGTTAGATGTCTTACCTAAAAAAGATATTAGAGGTTATCGATAAAGGATGATTAACTATTCACTATTTGGCATTTAGTGAAAGAATTTACATTAAAAAGGATATTATGAATCAGTGATTGATTCAACTGTATATGCTTTGTAGTTAATAGTACAAATTGTGGATAAGCCAGGTTCTCCTATCATCAGTTGTACACATGTTGAAAGCTATTGCTGAAAAAATTAAGCAATTATGAGAAATTATATAATGAATAAATTATTGAGTTAAAGTAAATATTATTGATATGGTGGTTTGGAAACCTTGTATAGAGACAAAAGAATGTAGGAAAAACTAATGCATTAACAACATAATTTAATAAATCACAAGCTCTGGATCTGAAAATTCTGGATCTGAAATTTCAAATCTGAAATTCCAGGATTATTTTCTTCATAATTAAGAAAGTAGCATGTCCTCAATGTAGCACGTCAAAATATTCTATGTCTTATTTTTACTTGATTGAAATATAAATTAGATGATAGAGAAATATTTTATAACATTTATTTCTATCAACATTACAATCCAAGCAGAATTTTTTTTCAATTTCTACTTACTACATAACTGTATTAAGATTTTATCCATCTTTTGAAAAATGAGGAAAGAGTGGCACAGCACCAGTACATTTTATCATGATGAACAAGCATATTTTTAGCCTTTTCTTAAGATTTTTCCCTTAAATAAGATGACCAACTATCCTTGTTTGCCCTGGACAACCCTGGTTTCAACAGTGAAAATCCTCATCCTTGGGAAACCTGTCAGTTCTGAGTAAACAGGAATGACAGGTCACCCTAATCCCTAATGGTTTAAGTGATCATTTTGTATGATATATGTTAAATGACAAATCATATTCATGCAAAGTAAGTAAAGAAGTAGCTAAAATAAATAGGATGGTCTTATCTGTATCATTACTTTCATAAGCAAACTTAAGATTTGAATGTCAACAATGAATTAGGAGAAATATTAGGTTATGCATTAAAAAACTCTTTAGCATTTCTTCCCATGCTGAAGAGGCAGAATTGTTAAGATAGACCGTGTAGTAACTGTTTCCAGTCCTTTTCTGCATCCTGTGCATCTTTGCAGGTTTCTTTGATTTCCCTTGTTGGCCTGATATTTTGGTAAAAAGCAGCTGACTCACATCCCATCCAAATCCCCAGTGTTGTCCAGATCCTTCACAAATTTGGCATTCAGCCCACTCATTGCCAATTGCTTCCTTTCCCCTAATTCCCACATGTCTCCTTCCTAAGCCATCTGCTCCTCCTCCCTTCCCTCGATTAGGGCTTTAGTCTGGTCTTCCAATGTCTTTCATTGTTCAATGTCTGTTGCTTGCTTCCTTTCCCTTACCTCTCCTCTAGAGGAAATCAACATACAGCTGATGTCATAGTATGCCTCTTCCCTCCTACAAAATAAATATGTAGTTCTTTTGTGTGAAGGTCAAAGGAAACTGAGGTGATAAACCAGAAATAGATTTTTCCCTATTTTATATAGTCAATGCATATTATATATTTTTTCTTTTAAAACGTAAGTTTTTATTTGTGGATTTAAAGAAATGAAATCAATACAATTGCATTGTCAGTGATGAGATTGGAAAAGTCAGTTAAATATAAATTTGTGTTTAATCGTACTGCTTAATTTTCAAATTAATGTTTAATATTTGAAATACTAGATTAGTAGGGCTGTGCATTATAAAAACACACTGTAACTTCAGATTTCAACAGTTATCAAATGCAAAATCTTATGGCAGATAGTGGATCTCCTTGAATTTTATTGTCTGTGCATGTCAAATGAATTAGCTAATAATACCTGTATTTGTTCAATGTCTTTCTGGGATTATAGTGAAAAAATGCAGGTCATAAATGGCAACACAGCTGTACATATTAGAGTTTCTGGATGTTCTGGATGGGCTTATGGATTAGTGTACCTGTTCCTGAATATACTTAGTCATCAAAAACTTAATGGAAAGGGGAAAAAAGGAAATTTTTATGCCATAACAATTCTAATTTTCCCAAATATGCACTAAGGTCATGTAAATATATACAAAAAGAGACCCAGGATTGTGTGTCCTTTGCCTATATCTGTTATCTGCATCTTATTCACAACTGTGAAAATATTTCCAGTTTCCACAAGCTCACCATGAGAGTTTAGTATAAGTCTATGTGATGACTGGGCTGGGATTTAGCTCAGTGGGTAGAGCGCTGCGCTGCAGTCTCTGAGGCCCAGAGTTCAATTCCCAGCACCGCAAAAATGGGAGAAGGACCTGGCAATCCACTCCCAAGGCAATCCCGAAGCACTCAGCCATTGAAAACCCTACGAGGGTCGCTATGAGTTGGATACTGACTCGACGGCACCTAACAACAACAACAATGTGATGACTAAGTATTTTGACTAATACTGAAATTAAGAAATTGATTTGATTTCTATGTACACCTTTGTTGTACAATGCAAGAGTCAACTGGAATTTCCAGAGGGAATTAAGTCCTGATGCTCTATGGCATTTATTGGGTGTAATGAATCAACTTTGTCCCCCAGCAGTTCTAGTTATGTGCAATCTTTAGGACAATTGAGAAATTCTCTGATTCACATGAGAAATCCTGGTTGAGAAAGTCTGGTTTATCTCCTGAGGAACATCCTGAATGTTTCACAAACTTGTAAATCTATTAAAATAGTCACACATACACTCATCATGTCTGGACACTAAAACTAGAAAAAAAATAGAAGCCAAGTGTTTATAAGTACTTGTGAATTCAAACATTCTTTTGAAAGGACTGTAGAAAATGGCATTCTCCATTCTAGCAGAAAAGTTACTCTAGATGACAAAACAAAGATAAATATAATTCTGATGACCATTATTTGGCAGTTATTCTGGTTTTCATTATTCATACACTAGATGCACAGTGAAAGAACTAGCTACCAAGAGCTTCACATACTAATTACAAGAGTCTTCACAAAAGCTATTCTACCTGCCTGGAATATTCTGACCTCTACACCCCTTTAGTCTAACTCACTCATTTTTCAGGTCCCTGTTAAAAGTAACTGCTTCAGTATGGGGTTCTACCTACACTGAAGACATTCATGCTAGACTTTTTTTCTCGTTATCTGTTCCTTTTCCTTTTACTAAGTACTGTCCCTAGATAATCTGTTATAAATCATGATTTATATATTATTATCTAACAACAACAACATACAAAAAGCAAATTAAGAGGCCAACTGTATTTCTTGTGTCTGTTTTATGGTAGGAGCTCATTACATATTTCTTGAGAACATGTTAAATGATTGATAATAAGTCAGAAATAATGTCTTCTAGCATACCCAAGACTGAAAATTTGCTTAATTGAATATACTTGATTTTGTTAGTTTTACTGTCATTCACAATTATATATTTCTTTTCGCATTCTTCTATAAAATGGTAGAAGTGTTTCATCCATCCACCTGAGCATGGTGGCACACATCAGTAATCCCAGCACTTAGGAGGTTGAGGCATGAGGATTGTGAGTTTGAGGCCAGCCTGGGCAGCATAGTAAAACCTTGTCTCAAACAAACAACAAACAAACAATAGTATCATCCACCTCATTTCTTTTTTCCAAAGCATGGTTTTCAATTGGCTTAAAAATAGAAAATATTATATAGATTTATCATATAAGTAATACATTGTTTTCAGTGTGATAGATATTCATAGACTCTTAGAAGTGGAGTTGAGAGATTATGAGTAGGTAATCACCTTCATTTTTAAGAGCAAAAGAGGAGCCAGGGAAGTTCAGTGATTTACTCTGAGTCATTTAATGTATCCTAACCTAAAATGGATACAGGGAGTACAGCTGTCCTTCAACATGTGTCATGCATACCAGATAAGTAATATATAAATCATGATTTGTAAGAGATTATAAGAAAAATACTTGGTATTATACATGTAAACTGACTCAAGAACCATAGAAAGAGCTAGGTGCCATAGTGCATGTCAAATGGTGTGCCTGTTGTCTCAGTGACTCAGGAGGCTGAGGCAGAAGGATTGCAAGCTCAAGGCCAGAGGGAACCTACACAACTTAGATACTATCTCAAATAAAAAATGAAAAAAAGAGGCTTGGCATTTGGCCCAGTAGTGGAGCACTTGCCTAGCATGCTTGAGGACCTGGGTTCAACCCCCAGTACTGTAAATAAGTAAATTAATTAATTAATTAATTAATTAAATTAAAAAAATAAAATTACATGTAAAAAGAGGAAATTGTGACTTTGGACACATTTTTAAAGCAGTAGAGGCCAAACATAGTCAGGCAATATATTTTCTAGTTTGATAATCTTTGGTGACTTTGGGAAACTATATGCATTTTTCACTTTTCCTCTAAGTGTTATATGGACATTCATGTGAATGAATGTCATCACATATGTGAAAAATCTGAATAATCTCAGATGATTTGGGTATTGGACAATATTTATATTTAATCCTGTTTTTGGTAGTTGGATGTTGTCAGTAATGTATTAAATCTCTTGAGATGATTCTGGTTTCTCATTTTTTTCCAAATAGTTTTCCTCAAAACACAGTTTTGAATTTTTTTCCAAAAGCTAGTCCTTCTCAAATGTTGAGGTTTCAGTCAAAGTAACATTGGACAAGGTGGGGGACTGGCTAACAGATCTGCCTAAGCTGACTTCCATATGGCATTCTGCCCAATTTCTGAGCTAAAACCTGATATGTATGCAAGCTGCTAGTTAGCAGCCATGATTCTTCAGCCGGAGGAAATCTTCCAGAAGGCAGAAAGTGTGTCAGAAATTCCTTTAATCAGTCAAAAAATTTGGACAACATAATTCAAAGTAATTATCAATAGAGTATACTGAACCGAAATATTATAATTCTACAAAATGAATACACATGGCTAAATAACAATGCCTGCAATAGGAATTTGAGATTAGCTTGCTATCCAAGGTAGGAAGCAGACATGTGAATGTTATTTCCCCTTTTATTTTTTCCTTCCAACATATGCTTACTCAAGCAGCTGAGTTTCTTTAGTTTCTAAGCACTTTGATATATCCGATCAGGCCATTAAATTTCTCCAAATGGCCATGGACTAGTGGAATTTTACTACTGTCTGGGAGCACTTTGTTTAATTATAGGTTAAAGTAGTTTGCCAAATTAAAGGCACGATCTTTTGTGGGTTCAAGGATGGTGTTCAATCCAGTTGATTTTATTTTCAGTACTCTGTTAATTATAGATGAAATTTTTCTCTAAAAATATAATTTTAAAATTTATCTTAAAACATTGCTTATAAATCTTACCTCCAAATTGGAAAATATTTAAATGCTGTCAGAATACTTTTTGGTAAGTCCTCGTTTTTAAAAAGTTGACTTTTCTGATTACTTTTGGTCTTTGTAATTGCTCATGATGGCCAGGCAGCATTTTGTTTCTGTTTATTTAGAACAAAATGAATTGTAATCTTTTTGTTAAGTAGTATATTTGAAAAGTGTACTTGATTGTATAAGGCATTCTTCCCTAAAAGCAGAGTCTAAAATACAAGAATCAAAGAAAAATTTTAAACCATTAAGTTTTAAATATTTTTTTATTAAAAAGTATTAGTGGGGTACAGAGTAGTAAGGCTTTTGATATTTCCATTGTGCACCTATTACATCATTTTTGGTTACGCTTACATCAACTTACATAATTTATGAAACCGTTTGACAAATATGTGGTAAAAATCGTAATCAATTATGGGTTATATTCCTTTTTTCCCATATATTCATAGAGTTGCATCATGAAACTTGAGATTGTCCTCTCCCCCTTTTCAGCCCTCTGTATTATATCCCCTCTCCTTCCCTACTTCCACAATCTTTGCTTTGCCCCCTCCCCCAAGAGCTCTTTCATGAAAGCTGGGATTTCCTTTTCATTATTTGTAACTGGCCAAGGTTAACTTACTCATTTTCCCTCTTGTCCACATCATCACTTTCATTTGAAGATTCTCTCTAAAACAATAATTCCAAATTTTATGTTGAAGCTGAGGTCCCCTTTAATCTAATGCTGATTCTGCATTTTCTTTGTTTAAAGGATAGTTGCTTAAACCAAACAGCTATTGGTAACATCTGACCCCTTCAGTTTTTATCTCCTTATAACCAAAGAATTTGATCATATGATAAATCATACACTTGTAAAATAATCTGGTGTGCCTTAACAAAATTACTCCCAGATGGTACAGGTTTTCTCTTCTTAAATCTTACAAATCTAGATGATCACAAAGTTTTAAAGGCCTATCACATTAGTAACAGGCTTTAAGACCATCATCTTGTATGAAAAAATCTCAAGAGCACTTGACTTTAGTCTATATAGCCCTGATTGAAAATAATGGAAATTTGTCTCCTTCAGTGGGTCACATGTAATTTAGCAAGGAATCCATTATTTCTCATGTCTGTCTTTTAATGTTTACTGGTGTCACTCTTCTCTCACCTGGATATATCACCATATTGTACATCAAATCATCTTATAAAAGGTCACATCAGATTTCCCCAGTATCTTAGGGAAGCTTATAGATACTCTGTTTCAACTTTAAACATGCCATTATAATAAGCTCATGTTTACATGGGGACTGGAGAGCCTTTTCCCTGCATAGAAACTAGTGCAGGATATTTACATAGCTCCATTTATCTTACAAACAATATATGCATTTATGGAGTGTGAACATGCACATTTTTTCTGATGACAAAGTAGAATAGGAGGAATTAGGTTGGCTGTTCAGATCAGTCAGATTTAAACATGCAATGTGATGAAGGGAGTACCCTCAATCTGACATACTCAGGAAGGCTTCATAAGTCACACTTATTTGTTCCTCCAGCCATTTGGTCTGGGATTCTATACATTTGCAAGGTATTGCTAATTTGTAGTCTGTGGCTTGAGAAGTAGAGAAAATTCAAGCTCCTGTTTTCTATCCAAAAGGAAGTCCTCTATAGATGTTTTACTTTGGATATATGTAGAAGGGATTTTAAAGCAATTACTAACTGATCTAGGCAAGAGGGAGTTCCTGATGTTTTCTGAGCCTTAGTTTTCTCATCCAAATGTAGCCAAATATATCCTCCCTGTGAGAATGTTGTAAAATTAAAAATTATGTGTGTAACAATGCCATATATACAGCAGGTAGTATTATACCACAGATCTCATTAGTTGCAACAATAATATTGACTGTTATTTATACTCATTAATAAATTTGCTACAGATTCACTGATGTATTTCCCATGTTTTTTCAGAGAAAAACATCAAAGGTATGTTGTACATACTACATTTTTTCAGCGATCATATTTTTGCAATTGTTAGGTCACAAAATTTCTATAGAAACAGAGAATATAATTGCATTTTTATTGGTATAAAAGTGGTCAGAATTTGAATTTGCCTTCCACAATGCAATATAAAATAGTGTGTTATAAAAATAAATTCTAAAATATTCACCTTTCTTCTGAAGAAGTGATGACTGAAACCAGACGAATTCTATACATCCAATCTCTGAAAAATGTAGATAATGTGCTTTCTATATAGGTGCTGTGCATTTTAAATGCTCAAGTAAGGGGAAAAAGTCCATGTCATCATGGAACACACTTTCTATGCACAAGAGAGGCTAGAAATGGCAGATCAAAATTTTCCCACTGATTTTACTTTGCTCCTTAATCTTCCCAAGAACTGGTATCATTCTGCCTGAACCTTTCCCACCTCTTAATGTTAGAAACCCTAGTTAGATTTTTATATGGAGGCAACATAGAATTCATGAAGTTCTGATTTTCAAGTCTAAATTCCAACAGTATAACTTAGACTTAGGTCAGGAGCAATCCAAAATATCAATATCCTTTAATATTTGCACTTGTTGTTGATGTTAGGTGCCATCGAGTCGGTATCTGACTCATAGAGACCCTCATAGGGTTTTCAATGGCTGAGTGCTTTGGGATTGCCTTGGGAATGGATTGCCAGGCCCTTCTCCCATTTTTGCAGTGCTGGGAATTGAACTCGGGGCCTCAGAGACTGCAATGCAGCGCTCTACCTACTGAGCTAAATCCCAGCCCAATATTTGCACTACATTTTTCTATTCAGTATGTTTTTATCTTGACCACAGAAGGGTACCACTTACAACAAAAGAATGTCCTTAAAACCACTCCAAATTACTTTTGGACTACTTTTTAAATTGAAAAACTATTGCTATTATTTTTGCATAGATAACTATAGAAATAGAAGTGGACAACATGGATTTATTTTTACTGTTTTATGTGTCCATGAGTTAATCATTAGTTTTTGGCCAATAGCGAGAAATATTTGTAGATAATGCTGAAGTTTAGTGTAACCTACCAAAAAAATTCTCTAAGCTCTAGCTCAAACCTTTCCTTCCATGTGTGTATTTTCTTTTTTGTATGGTTAAAATAGTCCATTTGCTTCCACTTAGGAAGTAAGTAGATATATTTTCATTTATTTTTAACATGTGCAGTGTTGGTGGGGGCTGGGGTTTAGCTCAGTTGTTAGAGTGCTGCTCTGCACTTTCCGAGGACCCAAAGGCATTTGACTGTGTGGATCATAACAAATTATGGATAACACTTCAGAGAATGGGAATACCAGAGCACTTAATTGTACTCATGAGGAATCTGTATGTGGACCAGGAACCAGTCTTTCGAACAGAAAAAGAAAACTCTGCCTGGTTTAATGTTGAGAAAGGTGTGCATCAGGGCTGTATCCTTTCACCATACCTCTGCAATCTCTATGCTGAGCAAATAATCTGAGAAGAGCACATTATGAAGAAGAACACAGCATCATGATTGCAGGAAAACTCATTAACGACCTGCATTATGCAGATGACACAACTCTCCTTGCTGAAAGTGAAGAGGATTTGAAACATTAACTGATAAAAATTAGAGATCTCAGGCTTCAGTATGGATTGTACCTCAATGTAAAGAAAACACAAATCCTTACAACTGGGTGAGTAAGCAACTTCATGATAAGTGGAGAAAACATTGAGTTTGTCTAAGATTTTGCTTTACTTGGTTCTACAATCAAAACCCATGGAAGCAGCAGTCAAGAAATCAAGACATAATGCATTGGGAAAAGCTGTTGCAAAAGACTTCTTTAAAGTGTTGAAAAGTGAAAATGTCACATTGAAGACCAAGGTGTGCCTCATTTATGCCATGGTATTTTCAGTTGCATCATATGTTTGTGAAATCTGGACATTGAATAAAGGAGACAGAAGAAGAATTGGTGCTTTTGAATTATGCTACTGGAGATGACTATTGAATATATCATGGATTGCCAAAAGAACCAGCAGACTTATCCTAGAAGATGTGCAACCAGAGTGCTCTTTGGAAGGAAAGATGGCTAGATTTGTGTCTTTCATATTTTGTTCATGGAGTCACGAAGGACCAATCCCTGGAGAAGGACATCATGTTTGAGAGAATGGCAGGTCAATGAAAAAAAAAGGAAAACCCTCAACTAGATGGATTGACACCATGTCTGCAACAATATGTTTAAACATAAATAAGATCGTGTTCTTGGCACAGAATCAAGGAGTGTTTCATTCTGTTGTATGTAGGGTCACTATGAGTTGGACCTGACTGGACAGCACCTAACAACAGTGTTGGTGGATAAGGGAGTATTTATCTTCTATTTATATGTGCCTCATGAAATGAGACACACATTTGCCATGTAATTGAGCTAGCTTCTAGCATAATTTTGTGATCAATAAAAGGGAATGTAACAACCAGCCATAAGGATATTGAATCTCTGCCCCTGGCATGATTAGCCCTGACTTCTGATTAATCAGTTAACTTATCCCTTGCAAACTCTTTTTGCTCTCCTTTGGCACTTCGAAATAACCATATAGTATGAATTAAAATTTACATCAATTTGTAGCTATTTTAGACATTTTCATACTTGTATAGAATCTTAATAGTAATAAATGATTTTAATGCTCTATCATAATTTTAAATTAAAAATACACTCTTGTAAAGTAAATTTTGTCACGCTGAATTTCCAAATCCAAGAATCCCTGCTGTAACCAACCCCAAAGAAAGTTGTCTTTCTTTACCTTGGTTTTGTGACGTCTTCAGGATAAAAATGAATGTAAATTTCCCAAGTAAGGAATTACACATAGTCTCTGGAAAAGGCATTATCTTAGCAAGATATCTGGTGCTGAGGGAAATTCTCACACTGGAGCAAATCTATACAGAACAGCTAAGCTTAGGAACCCATAGAGAGTAAAAGGAATTTACTGTTGGAAAAGTATTTTCAGCTGGTGTATTTGTTACTTGAAAAAGCCAAGAGTTTGAAAATGAGCTTTTCTCCCCTCAAATACTATGAACATTTGTCATCTTTATTTCTAGAGTATAGTCATAATTCCACCATAGATTTTTATTTCAGGCTGTCTTAGCAGTGACTATATGTAAATTCAGAATTATAGCCAGATGGTTGGATGAGGTGATAAAAAGCAAACCTGGTTTTGTGGGGGAGTGAAAATTGCCCATAAGACTTTGTTTCTACCCTTAAAACAGCAGGACATTGTTTCATGAGATCTGTGAAGGAAATAATACATTAACTTTAATAGTCATGAGCTAAATTAATTTTTCATGTCCATTCTGAATACTACCATGTATTCTGCCTAGAATTTTCATAGAGGTAAAAAGGAACCAACTTCTTTACTTTTAGAATATAGCTAGCAAAGGCTATTTCATTATAAATTCACTCTTAATATTGCATGGTTTTTATAGGATTCATATTTGGGTTCTAGTCTTAATGACTTAGGAACCAAACACCTGGGGAATCTGCTAAAAGCCTTCACTGATTCATCTACTTTCCATTTCATCAGCATTCAGCTGTTGTCTGTCCCTAGTATGGAATATTATAAATTAGAAGGGGCTTTCACAGTTGATTGCTGTAGGCTACATGCCACTGAGTGGCCCAAGAAAATGGGTTTGCAAGAGAACATGCCAAAGTCAAGGCTTCATTTTGGCTCTGAACCACACTTAAGCAAGCAAATTAGGTAGGTTTTAAGAAGCCTATATTTCTTCTTTCTGTTATTCTTTGTTAAAATTGGGATTCATGAAAAGGTCCTCTAGTGATATTCCCTTGATAGATAGAAAGGTACTAATTTATATCTTCCCAAAGGAAATCCTCCTCTCCCTTTAACTTAACTATGTCTCTCTTCAGGGTGTCTCCCCCTTGCCTGCAATTAGCAATGCAGCTCTTCCTGATGTAGTCTATAATCAAATTATCATAGGTGTGCTTCTGCAGCAGCAAACAGCCAACTACCAATTTAGAAATTGCGATGAAGAATGGGAAGTTTAGTAGGAGAAATGGAAATAAGGGAGAACTGCAGCTGCCATAGTCCTAGGCAGCAACTCTCCCTGGACTGTGTTCTCAGCTGGCAGCTCACCAAGCTGTGCAGAGAGCCACGTGTTCCCACTGGGATAATTGCTTTTTTCTGCATGAGTCTCTTGTTGCTTCTCTCTGATGATCAAGTGTGTTTAAACTCCTAGTTGAATTCATGTTGGCTTTCAAATAACATTGTAAAGTGTACTAGCAAACAAATGGAATTAGATCATGTTCTCTTGTACGTATGTAGCCCTGGCAAATATGGAACACCAATGGGGACATATGATTGCCTATTTTCCCTCTCAATTCTACTTCTATGAGAACAATTGAAAGACTTACAAGAAGTTATAGGTTTTTTCTCTGTGATGCTATTCTTTTTATGTCACTAGGAAAAATGTAGAGTGGTCATTTGGTTGTTTTCAATTTGTCAATCTCAAGAAATTTTTTATTGCTGTTGTTGTTGTTAGGTGCTGTCGAGTCGGTATCCGACTCATAGCGACCCTCTGTACAACAGGGGAAACACTATTGTCAGTGCTTCTCTGCTGTTCATAGGGTTTTCAATGGCAGATTGATTTTTGGGAGGGGGTTGCCAGGTCCTTCTCCCAAGAAATTTTTTATAAGTGCATATAATTTTTCTGCCCTTTGGCTGTGTGTGTGTGTGTGTGTGTGTGAAGTTACCAGAAACATTATTTATACATTAAATAGACTATCAAACATGAGTTAGCCTTTGCTTAAAAACTGACTAGTTAATATTAGTAAAATCAAAGTGAACTTTTTTTACAGTCAATTGAATATTTTTTACAATATGACTAAAACCTGACTGGCTTAATTTTTAATAACCTATAGTAAAAAAATAAGTAAAATAAAAGGGCTGGGATTTAGCTCAGTTGGTAGAGTGTTTGCTCGGTATACTCTGAGGCCCAGGGTTCGAGCTCCAGCACTGCAAAAATGGGAGGAGGACCTGGCAGCTCACTCTCAAAAACATCCTGAAACAATCAACCATCAAAAATCCTATGAATAGCAGAGAAGCACTAACATAGCACCAGGCATGGCACAGTGTTGGGGAGTGTTTTGTTCTGTAGTGCATAGGGTCACTATGAGTGGGACCTGACTTGACGTCACTGCAACAACAGCAACAACATATTAAAAAAAATCTAGTTAATTTTAGCATTAATCTAATTTTTCTTAGTTTGACCCATTTCACGGTACAGCTGCTCTCCTTTTGTGTCTGCTCATGAGTACATGACAGCTTCACCTAACAGCCTTTAGATGAGCAGCATGAAACCAGATCACATCTAATCAAGGGACTGGAGTGGGAAGTATTTTAAAGGATGCATCTCTTTGTCCTCTTTTCATCCTCCCTCTCCCTCCACCTCTTCTCCCTCAGTTATCCTTCTCGTTTAGGTTGTTGTGAACCAGAATGAAATAGGGTCTGGGAGAGGTGAAAATTTTCTGGAAAATGAATTGATAGTCAACAGTTTTATGAAAACTAGAATGTGAGAAAACTTTAATACTAATTATGAACAATTGTAATGTGCGTGACCCTGGTTTATCACTGGTAGTGTTATTATTGTCCTTAGGTGCCATTGAATCAAGTTCAACTCAGTGACCCTATGTACAACAGAACAAAATACTCCACAATGCTATGCCATACCTGGCATTATGTCAGTACTTCTCTGCTATTCATAGGGTTTTCAATAGCTGATTACTTTCAAGATTGCTTTAGGAGTGGATTGCCATGTCCTTTCCCATTTTTGTGGTGCTGGGGATGGAACCCAGGTCCTCAGCACTCTACCAATTGAGCCGAACACCAGCCCTTTATTATTGATGTTAATCTAAAATAAAACTTGTGTTTTAATGCTTAAATATGAAGTCATTTTGTTGTGGACCTATGATATCATTTGCCTGCAGCCGTAGCCCTGTGGCATCTGATCCCGTCAGATCTCGGAAGCTAAGCAGGGTCGGGCCTGGTTAGTACCTGGATGGGAGACCGCCTGGGAACACCAGAAGCTGTAGGCTTGGGAGAAGGACCTGGCAACCTGCTCCCAATAATCAATCTGCCATTGAAAACTCTATGAACATCAGAGAAGCACTGACAATAGTGTTTCTCCTGTTGTATGTAGGGTCGCTATGAGTCGGATACCAACTCGACGGCACCTAACAACAACAACATGATATTATTTAAAATGCTATTTTGTGTGATAAGATTAGCACAAATAGAAAAATTCTAAATTAATTTTTAAGATTTGTTCTTATACTTAAGAGAAGTGTTGATGATAACCAAAATAGTAGATTTAAGTTGTTTTATATAATTTTTGATGGTGGAAATTTATCAAAAATTTGATTTTTTTTCTGATAACTACATTAAAATTTAGGTGTCAGGGACAAAAATAAGATTACTAACATATACATTCAGAAAAATGAAGTGATATTAAAGCATATTGAAGTGATATTAAAGTGATACATGTGATATTAAATACATAAAATAGTTTAATAATATGACTTTATGAAAACTGTTCTTATTGTATCACATATCTGGGGTTATAAGTAAGAAATATGGCAAAAAAAGAAATAGTGTACTTTCTTTACTATTGTATGAGATTTTAATGATAAGAATTATCTTTATTTGATTATAATTTTTTAGGTTGCTCTAAGATATTTTGGATTGCTTAATCCTTTGTCATTTGTACAATATAATTATGCTACCATCAGTGTTTTTGCTTAATATAGAATACAGTAAATGATGATTATTTTTAAAAGACAGATTAGTACGTGTTAAAAGATAGGAATGCTTTAATCTGAACTGCCTAGGTTGACGTCACTCTTATAGTGCTCTTAAAAACAATGGGTTTTATTCCACTTCCTCCCCATGTTCTATGTTCATAAACATATCATTTTTTATTTTTTATTATTGTTGTTACCATGGAATTAATGCCAACTTTTAAAGAAACAAAAACTGTTATTGCTGTGGTCCTTCTTCATATGTTTCTGTTGAAAGGAGTCCCTGGGGCCTGTCCAAAACTGTCCTGCAGCTTATTTCACTAAGGAGAATGTCTGGGGGCCATGACTGGCCATCTGGGATACCTGCATCTCATTGTCATTATGAAGCCAAGTAAGGCCCTTCATAGTTCGCAACAGCTTGTTGTGTAGTCTGTAGGTCAAGGATCCAGGCAGAATTGACAGCATGGCTATGAAGGGAAGTCTTTCTGAAAGTGGGAAATTTTTTAAGAATGATATACTAGACTATAATTCAAAACCTCTTATCTCACTTTGCGAAATAGCATGAAAATGATTTCATGATAAAGAGTTCAATTTTTCATGAAACATAATTTCTAAATTTAGGCGCTTTAGAAAATGTTACTCTCCATGTTAATCCTGTTTATCAAGCCCTTACTACTGTAATTAGCTCCCACACTTTAATATCCATTGTAAAATTGTAAAAATTAAATACTGCACAATTTCTCTTTGTTGATGATGATGATGCCTGTGTTTGTCTTATGTGTATTATTTGAAATTTATTTCTTTCTTAGAACTTTAAATCAGTATTCTATTGATCCACTTTCAGATGTATTTCTTAAACAGTACTCCTTTAGAACACTGGCTTTTGAATGCAAAATCTATTAAAGTAAATGAGATAAATTATATGACAGTTTGGTGATTAGCAATTTGAAATCATCTTTGAAGCCCATAATATAATTAGCGGTTTCGTTTTTGGTCTGTTGGATTCAAGTCACATTAGGTTAATGTAATTAAAAGCAGAAAAGATTTTGTGTAGCCAAACTAGTTAATTAGCCCCAGTTGGTTTTGTATGTTAACCTAGAGGTGTATGGTTAAGATTGTGGAGGTGATGCCTGAAAAAAAATTCCTGTGTAACAGATACTGCAAATCATCTGACTTGCTTTAGGGTAGAAAATGAAGACATACCAAGGAGTTCATTTTAAGTTCATCTTTATTTCTGATTGTGTATACTGATTGCAGGGTAAGTTATATACTCCATAGAATAAAGAGACCAAAAAACTCACTTAATTTTTTACTTATTTATTTAGAAGCATGCTTCTGCTGGGTACAGTGGTGCATGCCTGTAATCCCAGCAACTAGGGAGATGGAGGCAGGAAGATTGCAAGTTCAAGGCCAAAACTAGCCTATATAATTTAGTAAGACCCTGACCCAAAATAAAAATTTTAAAATGGGCTAGGCAGTACAACAAAATGGTAGAGTGCTTGCAAAGTATTTTGAAGCTCTGGGTTCAAGTGATGGTGGGATTTCTTGTGCTAACCACACTTCATTTTGGGTTAAAAAGCTAAGTCTTATACTGAGTTTCTTTACTGTTACGCAAGAGACAGTTCAAAATAGGAGATGAAGGATTTAGGCAAAGAGATTTCGTTGTGCTCCAGAGACTTCTTTGAGTGCTTGGAGAGGACTTTCACCCTAAGGAAAATAATCATGTCTAGTTCTTCTTAGGAAAAATTCCTGGTATATAAAAGTCATGTGTATCAACTGCATTGAGGATTTCCATACCTTAGTGTCTCTAACATATTTCTTAAAGCCCAAGACTGTTCCAAAGAAAAAAAAGTTTTAAGATATGTGATACTTTAAGAAAATCTTTAGCACCTTCTTCTTCTCTCCCCGCCTCTGTCTCTTTCCCCCAAAGGAGCAAGACCACTGGGACCTTTTTTTGTTTTGCTTTCATCAGGCATGTATTTAGCTGAGGCCCCACATTAAGCACTGTCTAGAGCTTATGGAAATGTGTGCTTCTCATGTGGTTACCACTGTGGCTGGTAAGGTATATGGTAATGAGGAAGTGAGATCTCTGCCTTGCATTTTTGACATAGGCTGGACGCCAGGATATTGTCTGAAAGCTTAACAAGTTCTTCTTCTCCACTCCCCGGATTATGTTAATTGAAGTAGTGCTGCTGCAGTTCAGTGTTTAACATTGCGTCTGTTCATTATACAAACTAGTTTTTGATAGGTTTACAATTTGGCTGTCAAATCCAGCTGCAGGAAGAGACCTGCCAAGAAACATTTCTTAGCTTGTTTTAAACAGTGCTATTTTCACATTTATAGTGTTTTGTGGGTGTTAGACATAGTTTTTTCATCGCAACGTAGAGAGAGGAAATGTCAATTTTTATTTTACAAAGAGATGCCATGGTTTTCAATGTATATAGTCACCCTAGTTTTACAATCAATATTTTTATATGCCTCAACATAAAATAGTGATTGTTAATAGTAAGTACTGCTCAAAAGCTGGTAAATTTATTTCATCAAGATTATAGTACTGTGCTGTTTCTGTTCTTTTGCTAAGTGAAAAGAACAGACCACCATGTCTTCCATATTTGTGATCATAGGGAATAGAATTATGTTTTTTGGATAACTCCATTTCAATTCAGCCATTGCCATAATGCCAAAATCAATTTAACTTTATGGAAATGGAAGGCTATTATTTTTCTTCCATTATTTTTTATTCTCCATTTCATCTGCTTGTTTATTTCTTCACTTTTATTCATTTCTATCACTATCATAACTGAAGAAATAAAGTTTCTCTTATTCTTAGTGTGCTTTCTTTAGTCCTCCATTTGAATTGTATCATCTGCTTTGGGATTTTTACCCATTATTGCCAGTGAGAATAAAATAGAATGATGAATTTTATGATGAAATTATCTCACTGATGGAGAGGAAAGTTTGTGTGGGGTGGAGATTTATAGTAACCTGAGAAATCTCAACAATTGAATAAATATTTTTTGGATTATCTAATTTTATGCCATCTTTGCTTTTGTCATTTTAATCTAGTGTTTATCCTTATTCCAGAGCTGGGTCTTTAGAACAAAGCTGCTCAACTTCAGTGCTATTGACATTTTGAATCCGATAATTCTTTGATGTGGAGGGGCTACTCTATGCATTGTTAGATGTTTAGCAGCATTTCTGGTCTATATGCACTAGATGCCAGTAGCACTGCCCTGTGCTCCTAATTCTAGCAGCCAAATTTCTCTGCAGATATTGCAAATATCCACAAGGAGATGTTAGGGGTTAGGGCAACCTATTCTATTACCTCCATAGAAAATCATTGTTTTGGAGGAAATAATTATAATATATAAAACCTAAGAATTATTTGTTTCTAAGGCTTTACATTGTTGATGCAAAAATATTTTCCTGGCAAAACCAATGGATGATGTGTTAGTAAGTAATTAAAAAAACAGCTTCTGTATTTGGTCTAACAAAGAAAGATTGCTTTTGATTAGGCAGGCATCTCTTGAATCATTAAATGCCTAAGTACAATATACAATTATAGTAATGTGCAGGGATTTTTCTAAGTGTTTTATATGGTTTATCTCTTATAATCCTCATAACATCCTTGGAGTTAGATGAGAATAGTATTCCCACTTTAGAGATGAAAATCAGAGGCAGAAAATTAATGCCTTGCCTAGAGTCACACATATATAGTGGGAGGTCTTCTGACTCCATGGCCCAGATCACGTTGCTTTCCTTTGTATGTATCTGAAGACATACCTGAGATTTGGGAATCTTTTTGAAAATCTACAGGAGTTTTGTATTGATTTTTATTTTGAGTTTGGTTCTGACCTAGATGATGTTGGTAAAGAATACCTTGAGTAGAAAAACAGAGGCATAATTTAGTTGACTATATGAAGTCATGAGTAATTGATATCTTTGCTGTTGCTACAAGAAAAAAATGCATTTGTTTCTCATTAAAAATGTTTTATAAGTTTTTTGTTGTTTTTTTTTGTGGTGTTGGGGGCTTGAGCACAGGACCTCACCTATACTTTTGCAAGCGCTGTACCACTGAGCTGCACCCCTAGCCCAGTTTTTGCTTTTATTTTGAGACAGGGCCTTCCTAAATTATGCAGGCTGCATCTGATCCTGAACTCCTGATCCTCTTGTCTCTAGTTCCTGAGTCACTGGGATTACAGGGGTGTGCCGCTATGCCCAGCTCTAAGTTTAAAATATTTGTAGGCCTTGGTCTTTGCTTTTGGTCCTATGATACTAATGAAAAAGACTTCTCAAGATAGTTCATTCATCAGAATCACTTCTTGAGAAATATTCATCAAAGGGGTACATATTATTACCATTTGTTTACTTACAAAGGATAGAGAGAATATTTGTAAAAAGTCTCGTCAATTATTTTGACTTTATAGATATGACTTAATTATTTAAAAAGTAGCTGCCGGGCGCTGTGGGGCACACCTGTATTCCCAGCAGCTCAGGAAGCGGAGGCAGGAGGATCACAAGTTTGAGACCAGAGACAGTCTGCATATCTTAGCAAAAAGTTAAAAAAAAAAAAAGCTGAGGGTGCAGCTCAGCGCAAAGCCCTGGGTTCAACTCCCAGTACTGGAAAAAAAAAAAAAAAGTAGTTGTAAATTTTTATAAAATAAGAAGAGTTTTTCTATTTATATTCAGTGTCCAAAACATCCATGTGTGCTTTCAAGGCATGTCTTCTGCAGATTGATTTGTAAAATTTTTCCAAGACTGAACCAAGTTACTATAGTTGGCACTATAATGAGGAGGTATACACTACAAACTCTTTTAAACTTTATAGCTGTCTTTGAATTTAGGTTCGGCCCAGCTATTGTTTTCTACCATCCATCTCATATTAGAATTGTTCCATGTCTGAGAATCTCCTGGCAGTCCCCTCATAAATAATTCTTGTTAACTCAGTCCCCTTCCCTCTCCATTTATGTGAATTCTTTCAAAATATTACAGCATTAGACTGTAATATATAATGATAATTGATATCCCATGTATGCAAAAGCAAGTTGATTTAAAACTCTACATTCCCATGTATTTAAAAATTGTTAAGAATAAATTCGTACTACATTATACCAAAGCTATGGAAATAAATTTGTGCTGTTGAAAATTATGTATGTTATGGTCCTTTGGCTCTCATGTTTCTACACATTTGAATGTTTTAAAAATTATTCTTAAAGTTTTATATTTTATTGTAGATTAGACACATTGACTTACCGACTTTTAGAACAAAAAGAATATTTAAAACATGTTTGTTTCCTCTGATTTTGCTATTACTTTTATCTATTATTATTCAATTCTTTCTGTAATGAACTGGTTTCCTAAATATGCATGGATATTCAATGTGAGATTCTGGGGCATAAGAGGGGGCTCGTGTTTCCCAGAGCTATAAAACCAATAAAAGGACTTCTAGGACCATATCCTAGACCCTGGAACTTCCATTTGGGTAATGAGGTTTTTCACCCTCTTTTTTGCTGTAATGGATTCATTTCCCCAAAATTTTTGGAAGTGTTCTTATAAGCGTTTCAAAATAAATACATCATGAAAGGTAACAGCAGATCTTCTTGGGAAGATCTTGAGTTTTTTGGAACTCAAAGTGTTCTGAATATCAAGGCCTCAAGTTTATTAAACAGCAATTATGATAACACAGTTATGGGCCATGCATTTATTATCATTTCTAGAACTCATAGCCAAAGATATATATTTTATCTGAAATCTTACCCTTTTCCAATTTGCTATGTGACATTAGCCACATGACTTTCCTCTCACAAAAATGTTACTTCTTCCTATACATTATGCCAGGTTCTGGGGCTATGGAGAGGTAATAAGTGCTCCTCTAACTCACACTTCACAGTTAAGAAAAAGTTTAAAAACAAAATTGACTTTTGTGTGTGTGTGTGTGTGTGTGTGTGTGTGTGTGTGTGTGTGTGTTACTGGAAGTTGAACCCAGGGCCTCGCGCTTGCATGCTTTGCAAGTGCTGGACCACTGAGCAGCACTCCCAGTCCATTTTTTCAGTTTTTGAGACAGGGTCTTGCTAAATTATGCAGACTGCCTCTAGTCTCAAACTTGGGATCCTCCTGCCTCCGCCTCCCAAGCCACTGGGATTACAGGTTTGGGACTGCACCACTGTGCCCAGCTCACATTTTTTTTTCTTAAGATAGCGTTTTACTGTGTAGCCCAGGCTGGTCTCAAAGTTGTGATCCTCCTGCCTGTGCATCCCAAGAGCTGGTATTGCAGGTGTGTGCCACCATGCCTGGGAAAACGTGCCATTGCAGGCATAATTAAAACATGCAGTATAATGATGGTGGGCATAGTGCAGGTTTGTAGGAGAAAGGATAATACTTCTGAGCTTCTGGTCCCCTAGGGGAAAGTGGAGGTATTATAACAATTCCTCTATCAGTCTCATGGCAAGGTTACATTAAAGATTAACATTTAAACTATAAGTTAATACAAAAACCTCATAAAACAAAGTACTTAGCACTATACCAAAAGCTTCAAGTTTGGTCTACATTTGATTTAAGAATACTATTTGAGACTTTCTGAGATAATTGTACATAGAAGAAAGATGCTGACTTAAGTGTTGTTTATAAAAGGGAAAATGAAACAACTCAAAGTCTATCAATACCAGAATAGTTTGGTAAAATATCATAAAGTCATACAATGGAATGAATACTACATAGCCATTGTAATTTATGCTGAATATCTGTGTACAGTATCCTCAACAATTAATATATAAAAGTGCCCTAATTTTAGTTGAAAATGCAGGTTACAAATTAACCTAGGTCATTGGATTCTATTTAAGTAAAATTGTGTGTTATGTACATACATATATATATAGATATATGCATGTATATAGTATATATGTGTATATATGTATACAAATATATGTGTGTGTTTATAGATACATACAGAGAGAACTAAAGGGATTTTCACAAAGTGATGATGGTAGTTAACTTTTGGAAGATTTTTTTTTTAGTGTGACATTTTCTTCTTTGTGTTATTTGAAAGATTAAGTATGTATGAAATTAATAAAACTATGGTTAATGTATCTTGTAACTGTTATAAATCTTTATAAAATGTATTAAATTGGAGAGCAGACTAGATTTTTTCTATAGTAGTAGATTGTGTTCCACAAAAATCTTTTGAGCCACTATTGTATGTAGGCATTATTCTAGGTATGAAGGATAGAGTAATGAACAATGCAGAGAAAAGTCTCTGGGTGATATTTATAGTGGAGTCTTAAGGCATCCAACTGTTGTTTTCAAACTCCTGAAAAAATATCAAGTTCTAAAGGCCCAGAACCTAAAAATCTGTCTGTTAGTATTTGGTTTGTCCTAATACAACTGAAATATCCACTTTGGATGTCTAGATTAAAATAATTTTTGCATTTGAAAACAGTAAGTCCTCACCTGTTTACAATGTAGCAGTTTCAATAAATTCTGTAAGGTATGATGATAAAGTAAATAGTTTGAGCCCTGATGATATAGTTCAGTGGTAGAATGCTTGCCTACCATATTCAAGGCTATGGGTTCAATCCCCAGCAATGCAAAAAAAAAAAAAAAAAAAAAAGTGCAAAAAAAGAGGGGGGAATATATGTTTCCTTCATTTTTTATTTTTTCCTTTGTTTAATGGATATCCTGTACAGAGTAAATGTGAGGTCAAAACCTCCATGAACAAGTATCCTAAAAGTTACCCTATGTTAAACGTTTCTATAGTTCAGGATGTAGATTTTCATGGGTAATTGAACTCAATTCCCTAACAAGATTAAATTAAATAAAGGTAGCTCAATTTCTGCATCTCAATTTTAATTCATGTTTAGCTTCAGTATACTTCTTGTAGTAGATGTTTGGTTATATTTGTAGTTAATTTTATTCAATTAATAAGATATTTAAGAGAATATATTGATGTGAACTTCCATATTTTTTATTGGGATCCGATTAGTCACTTCTTAAGTTCCCATGAAATAGTTTGGGAGAGAGTAGTATACATATTTTTTTAGGAAATGATGAAGATTTTACTGTGTCTTGGCAATTAAGTTACTCTTTTAAAGCAACTCTGGCAAATTAACTAACAAGAGAAATGTTTTTCCACATCTTTAATAATAAAGTATTCTTTCTTCAAATCACTTTACTTCATATACTTGTACATATTAATTATATTCCTATGAAGCAGTGTGCAGTGGTACACTCCTGTAACCCCAGAAATTTGGGAGGCAGAGGCAGAAGGATCGTAAGTTCAAGGCCTGAGGCAGTCTGCATAACTTAGTGAGACCCTGTCTCATAATTATAGGCAACAAACAGACTCTTGTGTGCAGTTCAGTGGTGGAGCACTAGCAAAAAATGAATGAAGCCCTAGGTTCAACACCCCAGTACTAAAATAAATAAATAAATAAATAAATAAATAAATATTCATATGATATTTAATAATTTTCTTTTTCAATTTGCTAATCAGGTTATTCATGCAATTTTTGTGGTTTCATCTTAACTAAGTAATAATATGAAAGAACATGGCTGATTTGAAAGACAAATTAATCCTTACACAGAATATAAAAACTTTAAAAGAAATGTATGTAATGAAAAATGTTCTTTTTTCTTTAATATTACACATTTGGAATTAATTGCTTAAATTTACTAACTATAAATACAGCAAATAGTAGACAGCAGCTGTTTAACATAACTTTGCTTGATTTATTTGCTTATAAAGTGAGCTAAATTTATGAAGACCTCTGCCCCATCAACAAAGCTCTAAATCTATTTTAATTATATCTGTGTTAAATTTTTCTTTTAAGATACGAGGAGGAAAACTGATGATTACTTACACCCGTAAAAGTGATGCTGGCAAGTACGTTTGTGTTGGTACCAACATGGTTGGGGAAAGGGAGAGTGAAGTAGCAGAGCTAACTGTTTTAGGTAAGTGCAGTTTTATCTGATTGCTTACTGTAAAATGCACTTTTATTATTTTGTATGTTTATACAAGAGAGAAAGAAAGATTGAGAAACCAATATTTGGCAAGAGGGTGGGTGTGGAGAGACAAAAGGGATCAGCAAAGTGGCTTGAGATAAAATAACCAAAAATATGGAAGGAGAAGTAGGAGGAAATTCTCAACCTCAGGAGAAGCTTATTCAAGTAGGAAATGATGTAGAATGATTTTCTAAGTAATAGTTTAAATTAGAAATCTGTTCTTACTGAACATCTTGTTTTCTGGTTCATTCATCTTTTATCTTAAGGTAATTATTTCTAATTTTAGAGAGACCATCATTTGTGAAGAGACCTAGTAACTTGGCAGTAACTGTGGATGACAGTGCAGAATTTAAATGTGAGGCTCGAGGAGACCCTGTGCCTACAGTACGATGGAGGAAAGATGATGGAGAGCTGCCCAAATCCAGGTACAGATCAGAGTTTAATGATGTGGTTCAGTAACTTGCAATTTCTACCTGTCTCATCATGCCCGTAGTCTACAGACAGCACTTGTGATGGGTCTACTTTATGACAGTGTGAAAATGACATGTGTTGTGTATAACCCACACTTCAAATTTCAGATTTTGATATCTTCCTGGGATAGCAATATTAGGTATGATACTCTTTTGAAGTTGGGTTGCAGCAGCAAGCCCAGCTCCCATCTGCCATGTGATCAAGAGAGGAAACATCTGATACTCCATATTGCACTGCAATGTTAAGCTGGAATGTTCATAGCTTAGGTGTATGAAATGCAGTTTTTAATTATAATATTTTCAGTTTATGATGGATTGATCAGGATGTATCCTCAGCATGTTGAGAAAGAGTCTGTCGTCCTCTTGATCAGGAGTCAGGGTAGAATCCTGGAGCAGCTAGAATCTGGAGGTTTCCATGTTTTCCCTCTGAGGTTTCAAATAAGAACCAAGTGTTCATAACCCTGGCTTGCACAGGGAATCCTTGAAAAATATATTATCATTTAAATAGATTTCTCTTCTGTTCAGGCAAATCATGGTTAATACCAACTTCTTGCATGGCAGTATGTGGAAAAGGGTAGGAAAATTCAGCATTAAAGACATAACTATGGTTGGCCACGATGGTACATGCCTGTTATCCTAGCAACTCAGGAGGATGTTAAGGGCCAGAGGCAGCATGCACAAATTAGGGAGAGACCCTGCTTCAAAACAAACAACAAATAATCCAAAAACAAACAAAAACACAATAACACGATGGGGGCTGAGGCACGACTCAGTGGTCAAGCACTTCTCCAGCATGAGGGAGGCCCTGAGTTCAATCTGGCAGTACTGAAACAAACAAACAAAAAACAAACAAAAAAAAAGACGTAACTATGGGCCAATTAAAAATCAGGCTTCCTTCTTCTCAGCTTTAGTATCACCAGGGAATAATAGAAGAGGTCAGAGTTTCTTGATATCTGTCAAGTCCTTAAATTGGCCAGGAGCAGACACATGTGAATTAGGGAGCCTTAGGGAATGAGGGAATGAGACAGGGCACTCAGGTATTGTCAGCAGGCTGTCTTCGCTAGCACATTTTCTCATTCAGCCAAACATGCACTGAGTCCTGCTAGGTGTTGGGGTTACAGCATTGTCATAGACACAGTATCTACTTTCAGGGAACTCACAACAGAGCACTTCCATGGAAAGGAACAATAACACTATCAAATCCTTTTGGCATATAAAAGTAGACAAGGGAAAAAATCAGGAGAGCATCCTCAAAGGCATATGACACATAAGCAATGTCTTGAGAAATATATACCAACTTGATAAGCAAGATAAAAGAGTAGAGTATTCCAAGAAAAGTGCCATCACAACATAGACACAGACGTGAGAAAGAGGTAGAATGGATAGAGTATGTGGTGAGCAGTACTGAAACAACAGATTATAAATACTAGGGCCAAATGATGAGGGGCTTCATGTAATAAAGAATTTTGGATTGTGTTGTATGACACTGATGGCCCTTGAAGGGTTAGGTGAGCAGATTATTTCTCAGAAAAAAAAATTTTGTTACCACCATGGATGTTATACTATTATGAGGAGAGGCTAGTAGGGAAACATCATTGTTGCTGGAGTACAGATGAGAGGCGTAAATTGTTTGACCTGGGTGGTAGATGAAGATGGGGCTTCTGAGTGGAGAGAAATTTCTGAGACTAAACTGACAAAATGGGTGATGTGTTAGATATGCAGGGCTGATACAAGAAAATAGGTAGATCGTGGTAGAAGGAGGTGGTTTTTGTTAGGAAATGAAAAAAAAGTTTTATTTCACATATTAAACATTAAGTGCTGATGAGATATGATATTTAATTATTAGTCATTTGAGAGCATAAATGTGGAACTTAGATAAAACAGGAGTTGTGTTTATGTGGTCAATCAATAGAGAAACTAGACCTAGAGTAATTTAGGGAGACCATGTAGGGTGAAAAAAAGTTTGTGGACAAACATCAAGGGAAACCAAGCATTTAAGAGGAGAGAAAATGGGGCATCACAAGTGAAACCTAGAACAGAACTGTCTGGGTTCAGAATTCACTTCCACCACAAAGGTAGCTGAGTACCCATGGTCAAGGGACCTTACTTTCCAATGCCTCAGTTTCTCCATCTACAAAATGAAGATAAGCATGATACTCCATAAACTTATTATGAGAATTAAAAAAAATAAAATCTATAAAATATTTGAAGTCTGGCACCGGATTTAATTAATGGTCACTGTCATTTAATTTTAGTGTGAGCTCAGGAGTTTGAGGAAATAAGTGAATAAGTGCCAATTTTATTCAAAAATGTTCCTTAACAAAATAACTCACAATGCTCATTCATACACATATGAAAATAAGCTCTTCTGCTTTCTAACTTAGAGATATGCCCCATTATACACTTAGTTTCAAATTTTCTCAGGGGATTGTGGTTTGTTTTTTGATGCTGAGATAAATCTTAAATGTAATAATGAGATCTTTCAAGAAGAAGGTCACTTAACTATGCTTTCTTCTGTAATGTCTTTAGATATGAAATCCGAGATGATCATACTTTGAAAATTCGGAAGGTGATGGCTGGTGACATGGGATCATACACTTGTGTTGCAGAAAATATGGTGGGAAAAGCTGAAGCATCAGCTACTCTAACTGTTCAAGGTAAGCACTGGAGACCTCTTTGTTGTGGTTGTTTTATCATGTAAAATATAATGTTGATATTTGCATAAAATATAATGTATTAGCTTATCTTAATTATAGACCTTAACTATTGTTGTAAATATTTCATATCAAACATACTGAAAGGAAATATATTGCTTTGACTGTGGGTATTCTATAAGTGTTTGTTGGGAAATTGAATTAGCTTTCCAAAATCATGGAGAGTTCTATCTTGGTAAAAGGAGAATGTATTCTAGTTTGGGGATCTTTAAATATGGTATCCTCCTAATTTTTTAATTAGATGAGAGCTATTACTATGAAATCTTTGTCTTGGGGGGGGCGGAAACCAGTTTTCTATTACTACAGATCATATACCTTCAAGAGCCTGTACAGTCTGCAATGCAAAAACAGAAAGATTCTGTTCCCCTCCAAAGTGTAATATCTGTTCACAGACTAGGGACTCTGCAATCTTCTATGCACATAGTGCCTGTGACATAAAAGATGCTCAATATTTGTTGAAAGAACAAATTGCTTTTGTACTTTGCTAATTTTGATAAAGATTTATTTGGTGTTTATAGGAGCCAAAGTGGATATGATGTTTTGTGGCTAAAAGTGTCTTGAAAATCATAGTCATGCATTATATGCAGTGGTATTTCTGTCATTTACATTGTATCCATAATCCAGATGTTTCATCCTCATCATTCCTATATTGCTTCCTCCATGATGTCATAATGATTATTTGTCACTATGTCTCACCTTAGAACTTTCTCTTCTTCGTCTTTTTTTTCACTTTCTAGTGACAAATTGTTTATTGTGGAATTTGAGAGGCAATGACCTTTAAAAACATCTTATTGGTGGAAAAAAAGTCCTTATTTTGACAAGTATATATAGTATACAGGAGTTCTGTCCGTAAACCATTTAGTTTGTTTCTGGGTCTAACATTAGCAACACTTGGCACTGTCATCTTTTCTGAACACTACTCTTCTAAGACTATTAAGAAGAAAAAAGTGGCTTTTGAGGGAATGCTTCTACTGTGGGCTTTCTACAAAAGAGCCTTGGAGGCTTTTTATACTAGAAAAAAAAAAAGGATAAAGAATATTTCCTTCCTATCTCTAAAGCCATTATGTCCCACTTTGGGGTTTTTAGCTCAACCTCATAAAAACAAAAGAAAAAAAAAAAGATCAAGAACAAACATTGAATTTCTAAAGCCTCAACTATTTCTCTTTAATCTAAGTTAGACTTGAACTCCAGGTAAGGGTAAAACGGTAAGAAAAGAAAACCTCTTTACATTTAAAGAAAACATAAATGTAAGACATGTCAAATCCAAGTTCAAAAGCCCTCCAGCGGGAGTGAAAGTAGCCAGGGTGAATGCAAGACATGAGAAGGTGTGTCTATCTCCAGGCAATTGTGATGGGGAGGTTGATTGTCTATCACATTAGTCAGTGAAATATGCCTCACTCTATGCTTTAAAGTCTTTTATCTTGGTAGCTTTTATAAATAATAGCCGTTCTTCTCTGTTTTCAATAGCTATCTAAATCAAAATACAGTTTCTTCCTGAAATTTTAAACTTAGTTTTAAAGCTGATTCAGCCTTAAGTTTTCCATATGGAATTTTTGCTCCAAGTCTGGATTTCAAGGGAAATTGGGTACAAATGATCAAATCCAGAAATTACTTGGTCAATGTGAGGGCTCTCATTTCAACTGCATTTGATTTTCTGTAAACAGATGAGAGATCTGTATACGGTTGAAAATGTATTATTTTATTCAATATTAAAATTACATACACATTTAACATCACTGTTAAAATGTCTTTAGCATGTTCAATAATATACACACTATGTTGAAGAAAGTAACATGATTTCCAACTGCAAAAGTTAACTAAGAAAAGAGACATTCAAAGGAAACCTGAGAATTTACGTCTTTTTTCTTCCTTTGAGAAGAATGTAGAAAAAAGTTAGTATAAAGAAATCCAATCAGAAGTTAATGCCTTTGGTAGCAGGAAATAACTACAATAAGAACTTCAGTAGTGTAGTTTTTTTTTCTGTGCTTCATATATGGTTTTTATTATTAAGAGACACTGTAAGAGTCAGTATGCACTTCAAAATTATCTCCCAGTCCCTCATCCTCACAAGAGTATTTAATTCAGGGAACTGAATCAAGGCAGCAAACTCTATGTTAGGATATAAAAACTATCAAGAAAAATACCTTACAGATAGATATAATTAATTTTAACATCCTAAAAAAGTTGTTAAAATTTCTCTCTCTCTCTCTCTCTCTCTCTCTCTCTCTCTTTCTCTCTCTCTCTCTCTCCCCTCCTTCTCCCCTCTCTCTCTCTCTCTCTCTCTCTCTCTCTCTCTCTCTCTCTCTCTCTCGTGGTACTGGGGGTTGAACCCAGGGCCTTGCAGCATGCTTTGCAAAGGCTGTACCACTGAGCTGCACCCTCAGCCCATCTTTTTACTTTTTGAGACAGGGTCTCACTAAATTACAGACTGCCTCTGGTCTCAAACTTGTGATCCTCCTGTCTTTGCCTCCTTTGTCACTGGGATTACAGGCATGTGCCACCACACCTGGCTAATTTCTCATTTTTTATTCTACTCTTTTATTTTGTTTTCTTTCTTTTTTTTTCCTTTTTCTTTTTCTTTTTCTTTTATGGTGCTGGAGATCATACTCAGGGCTTTGTGCTTGCTAGGTAAGCACTCTACCACTGAGCCATGTACCCAGCTACTTGAAGTCCTAAAAGTTCTGCTCTTTTGTGGATGCTACTTGTAAAGAAATCTTTAAATATTCTTTTTTTGGGGTCTAGGGTTTTCTTTAGCTTTCATATAAAGATACTCTTCACATAGCCAGGTGCGTTTGTATGCATTTGTAATCCCAGTGCCTAGGAAGGCAAAGACAGGAGGATCACAAGTTTGAGACCAGAGGCAGTCTGTGTAATTTAGTGAGACCCTACCTTAACATAAAAATAAAAAATGGGCTGGGTGTGCAGCCCAGTGGTAGAGCACTTGCAAAGTATATATAAGGCCCTGGGTTCAGTACCCCCAGTACTACTACTACTACCACCACCACTACTACTACTACTACTACTACTACTACTACTACCACTACCACTACTACTGATAATAATAATAATAATAATAATAATAATAATAAGAAGAAGAAGAAGAAGAAGAAGAAGAAGAAGAAGATACTTTTCACTGTGCCTAGAATAGGACTAGACATCTGGTAGGGATTTATGTGATAAGTACTTACTTGTTAAAATTTGAAATATGAATATACAGTTTAAATTTAAGCTTGAGTAGTAGAAACAGCACAGAACATCTTAGGGAAAACTCAAGGGGCTTCTTGTGATTTTGATCCTGGGTATCATCAGTCAGTTCTGTTGGATCACAGTTGAAGTACTTGTTACTTGCGTTGATACTTCATTGTAGTCTGCATTGGAAAGGGAGC
>VMDO01021063.1:0-36185 GCA_007922755.1 Pedetes capensis
GGAAGAACATGGCATCAAGATTGGAGGAAGACTCATTAACAACCTGCGTTATGCAGATGACACCACTTTGCTTGCTGAAAATGAAGAGGATTTAAAACATTTACTGATGAAGATCAAAGATCATAGCCTTCAATATGGGTTACAACTAAACATCAACAAAACAAAAATCCTTACGACTGGGTCAACACGCAACTTCACAATAAATGGAGAAAAGATTGAGGTTGTCCAAGATTTTGCTTTGCTTGGCTCTATGATCAACACCCGTGGAAGCAGCAGTCAAGAAATCAAAAGACGCATTGCTCTAGGAAAAGCTGTGGCAAAAGATCTCTTTAGAGTATGGAAAAGCAAAGATGTCACATTGAAGACGAAGGTGCGTTTGACTCGTGCCATGGTATTTTCAGTGGCATCATATGGTTGTGAAAGCTGGACATTGAACAAGAGAGACAGAAAAAGAATTGATGCTTTTGAATTGCGGTGCTGGAGACGTCTATTGAATATGCCATGGACTGCCAAAAGAACCAACAAACCTGTCCTAGAAGAAGTACAACCAGAGTGCTCCTTGGAAGCAAAAATGGCCAAGCTGCGTCTTACATATTTTGGACATGTAGTCAGGAGAGAACAATCCTTGGAGAAGGACATCATGTTTGGGAGAGTGGCAGGTCAACGCAAAAGAGGAAAACCCTCCACCAGATGGATTGACACAGTGTCTGCAACAATGGGCTTAAACATCAATAAGATGGTTTGCCTGGCACAGACTCGGCAAGTGTTTTGATCTGCTGTACATAGGTTCGCTATGAGTCGGACTCGACTCGACGGCACCTAACAACAACAAGAACATGATATTTTCAGTTGTAGCATATGCTTGTGAAAGCTGGACAGTGAATAACGGAGATAGGAGAAGAGTTGATGCTTTTGAATTATGGTGCTGGAGGCAAATATTGAATATACCATGGACTGCCAAAAGAACCAACCAATCCATCCTAGAAGAAGTGTAACCAGGATGCTCCTTGGAAACAAGTATGCTGCATTTTGGACATGCCAAGAGAGACCAATCCCTGGAGAAGGACATCATGTTTAAGAGAGTGGTGGGTCAATGAAAAAAGGGAAGACCCTCAACTAGATGGATCGACACAGTGTCTGCAACAATGAGCTTAAACACAAAAAAGATCTTGTGCCTAGCAAAGTGTTGAGTAATTTCATTCTGTTGTATATAGGGTTGCTATGAGTTAGACCTAACACAACAGCATCTAACAAATTTTGATAGTTGCCAAGACATGGCAAGTACTGGGCAAAAAATAATGTGGAACGGGATAAGAGGATGTCATTGTCCAATCTTATTCCAATGTTTGAAAAGTTTAGTACCCAACCAGTATATACATTCCATTGGTAATTAACTGGTGAAGAATAAAATAATATTTTTCTCTTAATTTGTGAGTATTTTTCAAACTGCTATTAATTTGTTGGGGCATAAATACTTACTAAATTTTTTGAACCTAACTACTTAGTACATAGAACTTTTATATATTTCTTTTGGCCTGGGGTGCTGTGAAAAAATGACTAAGACACTAAAGTCACTGTGAATCAAAAAATGATCTGGAACAATTGATTTACATCTGAACCCTGTAAGAGAGAGACACCAAAGGGGCACTGGCTTAAGCAGAAACTGGGAATTATTGGCTCGTATGGCTGGGATGCCCAGGATTGCACACGGCATCAACCTTGGCTGGGCTCAGGTGTTCACATGAGCACCAAGGCTCTGTCTGTCTTTCCATGTCCAGAGGTTCTCCACCTGTGAGCAAGATAGCCTAGTCTTTCCAGACTCACGTCCTTTCAATTTAGCAACCCCATCACAGAGAATCATCTTACCCAAGAGCTTAAGCATAAAAGTACTGAGGAGGGCTTTGGTTGATCAGGTCACTTGCCTGTTCCTGAATGTGACTATGGAGATTTGTATTGGGCAAGTCTGAGTCACATCTCCATCCCCGTGCTCAGGTGGGTGCCCCAATTAAACCATGTGGAGTAGGTAGGTTGTTAGAAAAGAGGGAATTCTGTTAGGAAACAGGGCACAGGACAAAAACCAATGATTTTCTCATTTTGCAGATGAGGGAAACTGACTGGTGTTATGGTAGTTAAATAAGTAAACATGGATGATCTGGAATTCCATCCATGTAGGTTCACTTCCTTGGTAAAATTAACAGCATATTCATCTTTTAAGCTTTGACTTCTCATCTGTAAAGTGGGCATCACTAAAGATAAAGGCCAAGAAACAAAAACCAGTTATTATAATCTCTCCCTCACAGGGTTCATGGTTGATGTGGATGAATCAATAGGCATAGAGTGCCTTGCACAATCCTGGTAGTAGGAGGCCCTCAGTAAATGAAGCCATTATTATTACTGTCCAGGGAACCTTAGTGATCACTAGCTGGCTGGTGGCTCAAGCCTGTCACTCCTGGAAGTTTCTTTCCAACGAGGGTGGCCAGGAGAGTGTATACAGAGCTGATTTTCCTTTTCTGTCTGTTGCAGAGTGAGCCAACATGGATGCCATCAGCCAGTCCCCCGTGGAAGTCGTGCTTCCGAAGCACATCCTGGACATCTGGGCCATTGTCCTCATCATCCTGGCCACCATTGTCATCATGACCTCTTTGTTGCTGTGTCCAGCCACGGCCGTCATCATCTATCGCATGCGGACTCATCCGGTCCTCAATGGGGCTGCCTGAGAATCTCCCAGGAGGGCCAGGTGGAGGATGAGGGCACAAATACTTTCCCCTCCTGTTCTCAGAAAAACAGTGAGAAGGGCTTTGGCGGTTGGACCTATGTTCTAATTTTGATTCTGCGGCTGGCCAACGGTGTGAATTTGGTCGAGAGATCTAGCTCTATGAGTTCCAGATTCCTCATTTTCAACCAGGGGTCATGATCCCTGCCCTTCCTACCTCATAGGGTTGTGAGAACCAAATGCCTTAGTGGAGATGAAAGCTGTGTGTAAGCCATAAAGCCACCACATGTGCAGGTGTCATGCTGAGTGCTGAGAAGCGTTGAAGAACCAAAGAACCTAAAAGATGGCCATAGCGTTAAAGGTGGGGAGAGAGATGCTGGGCATGGAGCAGCCTTTGCCGGTTCCCCTAGGGTCAAGCCAAGTGAAGTGCACTCTATCCTTATCCCAAGGGGCCAATGTACACTGGCTCAAAGTTATTTTCTTTGAAGTACCTCTCCCTCCATTTCTTTCAGTTAAGGGGTAGGACACTGAGTATGGCAGGGAGAGAGAGATGGTTAGAACTTTCTAGAACCTTCTCTGCCAGACTGTCTGCCCCTATGTAACTGGGAGGAGGACTCTGCAGAGCTAAAGGAGTGGGGGTGATGAGCGTCTTCCTGTATTGGACTCCTGTGTCTCTGTTAGCTTTGATACTTAAGTAATGTTAGATAATGCAGGGTGGCTGAGTTCCCTGCCCAGTTTTCAGGGTTTCCAGCCTGCCCTCCCTGTGTGCCCCACAGGAGACATGTTGTGTCCCACTGTCCCCACTCTTGCTATCATTAGCTCTGTGTAGACCCCCTCCTCTCCTGTGTAGACCCCCTCCTCTCCCTCCTGTGAGGACTGCAGACAATCCAAGGTACCTATTTAAGAGATATTCCCAGGACTTTTTGAACCAACTTAAAACAATGACAGTTATTTTATATGCTATGATTTGTATTTATGTAGAGATATTTCTAGATCACTCCAGCTCTTGGCTACCCAAATCAAGAGTATCCTTGGATTATTAAGTTATGTAAGAAGATAGCACAGACGTTAGGATTTTATGGTGTGAAAATGATGCCTTTTACTTGGATCTTATTTCACTGATGTACACAACCAATGTCCAATAAAATGGTAGAATGAGCATGTCTGAGGTCTCTTTTTTACAGAGCATCTATTAAACTCAGAAATCAGATACAGATATTCTACTGGATTTATGGGCCTTAGAGACAGTTCAAATGTAGGAACAGAAAGGGAAAGAGATGAACCACACTACTTTCCAGGGTTCTAGCTTCAGCAAGGGGATGAAGTTGTACAGTTTACACAAACACATAATGCAGTGGGAAGAACAGATTTTAGAAGGTAATGAATTTAGTATTGGGTGTGTGCTTGAGGTGCTTGTAATATGCAGGTGGCCACATTTAGTATGTAGTTGGAAATCTTGTTCTATTGCTTGGGAAAGATTTTATGGTCACTTATGGTTTGGGGGATTATCATATGCTAGACGAATGGACAGGATCAGGCTATACAGGCAGAATGGTGTGAGGGGCTAAGTCTAAAACTCAAAGCATGCTCAATAGGAGAGGAAGGAGAATAGAGGAATAATACCAAGGTAAGGAGATTAAAAAGGCCATGTGATATGACACAGAGATACAATCATACTTTGCAGGTTAAAGAATAAGTGGGAAGTTATGAAGCCAAAATAGCGAGAGCAAATAACTCTTCCCAGGAATAGCATTGTAATAAAGAGGTAAGAATTGAGGATATCAAGGGAAAAGTGAAGGAAGGAATTTATTTCCTTCCTTCCTTCCCTCCTTCCTTTCTTCTTTCTAGTTTCTATGACAGGGTCTCTCTATGTAGCCCAGGCTGACCTGGCACTTGCTATGTAGACCAGGCTGGCCTCAAACTTGCACCAGTTCTCCTGCCTCTGCCTTTTGAGTGCTAGGATTACAGGGATGGGCCATCAGGCCTGACTTAAAGCTTAAATGTCTTTTTTTTCTTGGCAATATGAGAGGTTTGAACCCAGGGCCTCATACATGCTAGGCAAGTGCTTTACCACTGAGCTGCACTGCCAGCCCCCTTTTTATTTTGAGACAGGCAATAATCCCATTTATGAGAACAGAGTCCTCATGACCTAATCATCTACCAAAGGCCCCACCTGTTAATGCCATCACTGTGGAGTTTAGTTTTCAACACATGAATTTTGGAGGAGACCAAACATTCAGATAATAATGGGATAGATATGTGTGGTAAGATCCTGATTGGTTCACTTAAAGTCTTGTCCCACTTTTTTGGTGTGCCTTCTTGGATGTCGGGGCTGGGATTTGGCTCAGTGGGTAGAGCGCTGCGCTGCAGTCTCTGAGGTCCCGAGTTCAATTCCCAGCACCGCAAAAATGGGAGAAGGGCCTGGCAATCCACTCCCAAGGCAATCCCGAAACAGCCATTGAAAACCCTATGAGGGTCGCTATGAGTCGGATACCGACTCGACAGCACCTAACAACAACAACATCTTGGATGTCAGAGACTAGAAAGGAAAAAACTATACTGAAAGTGAAAACTTGTAATTCCCTTGCTGCACTATTACTAGAGATTCAGACATGCTTTACATTTTGCTCTTCAGATGCATATATGAGTTGACAGGATCAGATGATGCAGGCAGAGAGGAGTGAGGAAAGCAGTTCAAATGACAGAGATGATGGGGTATGTGTCATTCATGTTGGTATTGTGAATCCAGCTGCATCATCATGGTTCTGGGGCCAGGCTGGCAGCTTTATGACACCTGGATAGCAGTTGAAGTAAGATACTCTTGCAGCCCACAATCAAGACTGTGGCTTTCTTATTCCCTAGCTTCCCAATTATCACAGAAGGAACAGCTCTTCAAGATGGCCAATGTTGCAGTGTTGATCTGGGAGAAATTCTGGTGACCCCTGCCTTCTATGCACCCCAATCCTTTTAAAGATTTTAATTGCATATTTCCCCACATTGAAGCCTTTTTTGCTTATGTTTGCTAGAGTGCACCTTAATTGATCCAGATGGAAGAAAAATCTATTCCCATCAATTATTGACCTAGCAATACTACTTCAAAGTCTACCATGTGATCCAGCATCAGTGGGGAAATAACTGTGTTAATGAGAGGCAGATGGTCTGGGAGAAACAGAGATGTCAAGGAAATAGTGGCTTCAAGATTTTGGAGAGGTCCCTTGGTGGTGATGGAACTGTTCAGAACTTTGTCAAGAACTTTGATGGACAGTTTCTGGAACAATACCTATAATAACAGTGAGATAGTTTTGTGAGCATCATACAAAAGTATGAGACAATATATAGTGGCTCTTGAAAAGAGAATAAAAATACCAATTCCAAATTCAAATTTATTGACCACGTGGAAAAATAAAGCCTCTAGTAATAAATTGTTGTTGTTGTTGTTAGGTGCCTTCGAGTCAGTATCCGACTCATAGCGACCCTCATAGGGTTTTCAATGGCTGAGTGCTTCGGGATTGCCTTGGGTGTGGATTGCCAGGCCCTTCTCCCATTTTTGTGGTGCTGGGAATTGAACTCAGAACCTCAGAGACTGCAGCGCAGTGCTCTACCAACTGAGCTAAATCCCAGCCCCTAGTAATAAATAGCAGAGTTAAAAATACTGCATCTATTGAAATTAGGGCTTATATTCTGTTATTTATTTGTGTGGAGTGATTTACATTAATGAAAGTAAAGAGAATATACATGTGCTTATAAGTAAGAACAATGCATGAACATATTTTCCATATATTCTCAAAATATATCAATTCATGTTTCCACATTGAACACAATATCCTTACTGAAGTTAGCAGAAACAACATTTTGGGATAGATGGATGCTTGGTAAACCAGACAGAATATTTCTTGTTATAACTAAAGATCCTTAATAAACTTTTGGCTACCTCCCAACCCCAACTATTTAATAACCAACTAATTTGAGAATTACTAGAAGGAAAAAAAGAGGAACAATTGCAATATTTATATGTCATACAAGAGTGATCTTGTAAATATGTTACAATGGAATAAAATGTGATGACTGAGGAATACTGTTAAAATGGAAGCAAAAAAAGTAGAACACCATTGTACCTTTTCAGTAGCACCCCCAGAATTTTTTTTTTTTTTTTTGTGGTACTGGAGGTCGAACCCAGGGCTTGCTAAGTTACGCAGACTGCCTCTGCTCCTGAACTTGCGATCCTCCCGCCTCCGCCTCCCAAGCCTCTGGGATTACAGGTGTGCGCCACCATGCCCAGTGCCCCCAGAATTTTTTATAATGGGCTAAAGAGATGATAATCCAGTTAAAGAATGCAGTATGAACCACTATAAATTTTTCAGAACCCTTTATGTAATACTGGGAAAAGGTCAACTGCTCATACAAGAGAATTTGGGGGAATTACAAACAGAGGTAATAATTAGAATATATATAAACATCTAAACAAGGAGAGGAAGGAGCAAAGAGGAGACTAGTAGAACTTTACTGGGGCAATGAGATTATAGTGACCATTTTCTTTCCATTTGGATTCTTCATTAGTTACAATTGTCTGTAATAAACTTATGAATGCATATCTTTCCAATTTGGAACTAATAAAATTATTTCTGTGACATTTTCCCATTTCTTGTCAGGAGTAATTTCTGCTACTGTACTTCAAATGTAACTGGGTTCATCAAATTTCTTTCTTCAACCAAACCTGTCTTTGAAAACAAGCATCCAAGGGAGTGTCTCTATACATACATACCCTCTCCAAAGGAATGCAGTGTGTGTGCGTGCGTGTGTATAAACTTGTGTGTGATAAGGTGTAACATGATCCACCTAAAATGTACCTGCAACTTTTCATGTTATCTGCTCAACCATCTGTTTAGTGAAAAACATGATTGGCAATAGACAAATTTTGTAATATTACTTACCAAACATGCATACAGCAAATCTTACCTCCTCTCAGTTTCTAGAAATAGTATTTAGCATTAATTGTTACCAATATGAATTCTTTTAGATTCACCGATGGATGGAAAGCTCACCTGCTTTGGGTGATCCTGGATCATGTAGCCATGATGGTGTCAGTGGCTGGATGTCAGGAGCAAATGACGTTGATGCTGGATATTCTCAGTAGTTGAAGGATTTTTTCCCCCATCAAAACCATTTGGAAGGACATTGTAACCAAAAGTTGTCATCTCTCTTTTTAACCTCATCAAAATGTTTTTGCAGAGGTTGTGATTCTTCAGTAATCACATGGGTGAATTTAATGCTGCATTCTATCTGCCAAGAGTTGAAGCAGCATTCAGATCTGAGCAGGTACCAGTGGTATACTGTTGGACTTCCCAGCTTCCAGAACTGTGAGCTAAATAAACCTCTACTTTTTGTAAATTACTTAGTTTCAGGTGTTCTGTTATAGCAACAGATAACAAACCAAGACAGTGGATTACTGGATTTTTTAAAGACCCGTACATACATATTCTATTTAGTGTTTTGAAATGTGATATATTTTATAATAATATCTCTATCTGGCAAAGCGACTGTGATGGTTAATCTTGATTGTCAATTTGATTGGATTGAGAAATGCCTAGGAGATTAGTAAAGCACACCTTTAAGTGTGTGTGAGGGCATTTCTAGAGAAGATTAGATCACAAGGGCTCTGATCACATGAATGGCTTAATGTATTGATGGGCTCAAATTTTGAGTAGACTGTTGGGAGGTGGTGGAACTGTGGAAGGTGAGGCTTGAGTAAGGAAATAGGTCACTTGGAGATGTGTCCTTAGAAGCTATGTCTTTTGTTGTTGTTGTAGTTGTAGTTGTTGTTTTCTTGTGGTGCTGGGGATTAAACTCAGGGCCTCATACCATTCTACTTTGGCACTACACAACTGGGGAATATGGAGAGTCTGCCAAAAACTGCTTGTTGACTACCCAATATCCATTGTTGCTTAAGTTACCATCAAAATCTTAATTTTATTGGGACCAACACCCTCACAACTTGGTGTTTTTAAGGTTCTGGGACAAGTAGAGGTCAAAATTTTGAGCCATTTATTGGCATAATTATTGAATAACACTTTAGGTTTTCACTGAATCTATTTATGTACAGTAAAATTGGTCTTTTTTGCATGTACAATTCGATGAGCTTTGAAACATGTATAGACTAATGTAACAATCACCACAAACAGCGTACAGAGCAGGTCCATTAACCCAAAACATTCTTTTGTGCATTCTTTTCTTTTCATGAAATTATCTACCCAACCCTAGCCCCTGGAAACTACTGATGTGTTCTCTGCCACTACAGTTTTGCCTTTTACAGAATGTTATATAAATGGAGCCTGCAGCGGTAGCCCTGTGGCATCCGATCCCGTCAAATCTTGGAAGCTAAACAGGATCAGGCCTGGTTAGTACCTGGATGGGAGACTGCCTGGGAACACCAGAAGCTGTAGGCTTGGGAGAAGGACCTGGCAACCCCTGCCCAAAAATCAATCTGCCGTTGAAAACCCTATGAACAGCAGAGAAGCACTGACAATAGTGTTTCCCCTGTTGTACAGAGGGTCACTAAGAGACGGATATCGACTGGACGGCACCTAACAACAACAACAACAACAACAACATATAAATGGAATCACAAACTATGTATCCTTTTGCTTCTGGGTCATTTGCTCCATATTCCTTTCAGATATATCCTTATTCTGTACATCAGAATATTCCATTCAATTTTATTCCAAAATCATTGGTGATTGCTTATCCAATCATTAATCAATGGGCATTTGGGTTATTTTCAATTTTATTTTGAGACAAGGTCTTAATATAGAGCCCAGACCAGCCTTGGATTCATGATCCTTCTGCCTCTTGAGTGCTGGGATTACATATGTGCACCACCATGCCTGGCTGCTCAATTTTATTTTAGTTTAAAAAATTTTAAATTAAATTTGTTGTTTTTGATCAATATTATTATTTAAAGACCTACTATGAACATATGTGCATAGGGTTTTATATGAACGTAGAGTTTTATTTCTTCCAGAGTAATACCTAAGAGTGGAGATATGTGTTCATCTGGCACCCACATATTTGTAAGAGACCTCCAAACCATTTTCTAGACTGGTGCACCATTTTTGCATTCCTGCCAGCATCAAATAAAGGTGCTACTTGCTAAGTATCCTCATACATACTTGGAGTCACCCTTTTCCCCTCATTCTAATAAGTATGTGGTAGTATTACATATACTTTCTGGGTGAATTTCCCTAATGTTGAATATATCCGCATGTATTTATTTGGCATCTGTATACCTATTTGGTGAAATGTCTACTTAAGTTTTAGCCCATTTTTTAAAGCATCAGGTTGCTTGGTTTTTTACTATTAAGGTGTTTTTTTTTTTTTTTTTTTCTTCACAGGCTATTGCTAGGTAGTCCAGGCTGTATGGAACTTATGATCCTTCTGCTTCAGCCTCCCAAGTGCTGGCATTACAGGTGTGTGCCATAATTCCTGGCTTCTTGCAAATGAGTTTTGAGATTTCCTTATATATTGTTAATAAGGTCTTTTGTCTGTTATTTAATTTGCATATATTTGTCCTCATCAGTAGTATGTCTTTTCATTTTATTAGCAATAATTTTTGCAGAGCAAAATTGTTAATTTTGATAAAGTCTATTAATTGCCCTTTCCCTTGTAAGATGTTGAGATTTTCCTGGTTCTTCACATAAATGGTAATTTTGAATGGTATTCTGCATGTTTTGAATATTATGAAACCCTTATGGATAATGGTGATGTCTTTGTTTTGTCTTGTATTTGACCTGGTCAGATTCAGCCACAGTTCATACCCTGAAAATGAGTGTTCCTCTCCAACGTCAGTTCAATTCTCAAAGCTTTTGCTAAGCTATTTAGAGCTATTTCACACTTGCACCACCTAGTGGATAGTTAGGTACCCACTTGACAACCAAGTACCTTAGGCTTGGGGATGAGCTCAGCTGTCCATAAACTTTATAGGATTGCTCTCTTGAGCTCCCTTCTCATAGCCAACACCTCAATACCTTCCTACTTTCTGTTGCCCCCTTTCCTGGTTATCTAAATAGAAACTGAGGCTTTAGTTTCTCCACTCTGTTTTGTGTTTTTTGTGAATGCTTCTGACTGACTACCAGGCAATGAGAAGGGGGGGGGAGAGAGAGAGAGAGAGAGAGAGAGAGAGAGAGGGAGAGGGAGAGGGAGAGGGAGAGGGAGAGGGAGAGGGAGAGGGAGGGAGAGGGAGAGAGAGAGGGTCTAGGGGACAAATATTCTCTTCAAGGGTGTGCTTGCAATGACCTAGTGTCCTCCCATAGATCCAACCTCATGAAGGTTCCACTGCCTCCCAAGAGCACCACAGATGAGGGCCAAGCCTTTGACACATGAGCTCTTGGGGGATATTGACAATAAGTTTTTATTTAAACCTAGTGTCTTTTTATTTGATTTCTATTTGCCTTTCATTTTTTGGTAAACTCTTTCCTCTGATTCTACTTTATTTTTAATTAGTTATGTTTATGACATATTTAATATCCCAATAGCTTGATGCTATTGAGTTGAATCTGACTCATAGTGACCCTAAGTGCAACAGAATGAAACACTCCCTAACATTGTGCCAGGCACATGGTCTTATTTATATTTAAGTACATTGTTGCAGACCCTGTGTCAATCCATCTAGTTGAGGCTTTTCTTTTTTTTTCTTTGTTGACCTACCACTCTCCCAAACACAATGTCCTTCTCCAGGGATGGATCCCTCCTGATAACATGTCCAAAATATATAAGATGTAGTCTAGTCATCCTTGCTTCCAAGAAACACTCTGGTGGCACTTCTAAGACAAATCTGTTGGTTCTTTTGGCAGCCTATAGTATATTCAACATTCATCTCCAGCACCATAATTCAAAAGCATCAATTCTTCTCCTGTCTCCCTTATTCAATGTCCAGCTTTCAATAACATATGATGCAACTGAAAATACCGTGGCATGAGTCAGGCACACCTTTGTCTTCAATGTGACATCTTTACTTTTCAACACTTCAAGAGATCTTTTGCCACAGCTTTTCCCAGTGCAATGCATCTTTTGATTTCTAGACTGCTGTTTCTGTGGGTGTTGATTGTCAAACCAAGTAAAGCATAATCTTGGACAACATCAATCTTTTCTCCATTTATCATGATGTTGCTTACTGACCCCATTGTAAGGATTTTTGTTTTATTGATGTTGAGGTGCAATCTATACTAAAGGCTGTGTTGTTGATATGCATCAGTAAATATTTTAAATCCTCTTCACTTTCAGCAAGCAATGTCGTGTCATCTGAATAACACAGATTGTTAATGAGTCTTCCTCCAATCTGGATGCTATGTTCTTCATCATATGGTCCTGTTTCACAGATTATTTGCTCAGCATTGAGACTGAAGAGGTACAGTGAAAGGATACAGCCCTTTTGCACACATTTCCTGACTTTAAGCTTGGCAGTGTTTCCTTGTTCTGTTTGAATGTCTGCCTTTTGGTCCATGTACAGATTCCTCATGAGTACATAAGTGTTCTGGCATTTCCACTCTTTGTAATGCTATCTATAATTTTTTATGATCTACACAGGCAAATGCCATTGCATAGTCAATAAAACATAGATAGAAATCTTTCTGGTATACTCTACTTTTAGCTAATATCCATTTGATATGAGAAATGATGTCCCTGGTCCTACCCCCTCTTCTGAACCTGGTTTAATTTTCCAGTAGTTCTCTGTTAAGATACTGCTGCAGTCCCTTTTGAATGATCTTTAGCAAAATTTACTTGTGTGTGATATTAATGATGTTGTTCAATAATTTCCACATTTAGTTGGATCCCCTTTTTGTGAATAGGAACAAATAGAGATCTCTTTCACTCAGTTGGCCAGGTATCTGTTTTCCAAATCTCTTGGCATAAACAAGTGAGCACCTCCAATGCTGCATCTATTTGTTGTGCACTTCCTCCCCCCGCCCCCCCACCAAAGACCTCTCTTCCATTTGCATGTCTTTTTGTGGTAATATTTTTATACATAAAGGATTTAAATTTTGGTGGACAGCACATTTTTTGACCTGTGGTGACCATCCAGTATCATGACAACAGTAAAAATATATAGTTCTGCAAACCAAGATGTTCTCTCTGTCTTAACTCCCCAGAAGTGCATCATATCATATCTTCTGAAAAGGAATATGAAAGGGTGCCCCACTCTTCACTGCTTCTACCAGCTTCATCTGATCTGTACTCATGTCTTAATCACTGCTTTTATTCACCAGAGCCTTCAGAAAATCCATAAATACCTGAAATGTGAGGGGGCTTAAAATAACACATTTTCCCATGTTTCTCCCTTGATCCTCCTGAACTGCATTTTGTTTATTGAACTTTTAATATACTTTAAGCCTATCACATAGTCATCACTATGACAATATTACACATAAAATACAAAGGTTCGAGAATTAAGTGATTGCCAAAAACCAGATACCTAGCAGGTGTTATGGAACTAGTACTAAGCTGCATACTCCAGTTTGACCCCACCACTGTGATTCTATAGTTCATAATTCTCACCTAATACCAAGCCAACTTTTGTTTTATCTTCTGATGCTCATTAATTTATTTTCTATCTCCTCTTTATCTTTTTCTCTCATTTCATAAAACAGACTTTCCTTTCTCTATTAACATACATGTATTTCTGCTATGATTTGGATATGGTTTGAGTTTTCCCCCTTCCCCCTTAAACGATCATATGTTGGGAACTTGGTCTTCAGTGTGTTGATGTGGGGCCTCGTGGAAGGACCGTAAGTCATTGAGGGCATGCTCTCACAAGGGATGAGGGATTTTTATGGGACCATTGAGTTAATTCTTGCAAGAGGGCTGCTATAAAGGGTCAAGTCTGACTACTCCCTAGCCTATTTGGCTTCCTGTGGTGATGTAATTTCTACTGTCTTGGTTGCCTCTGCTTTTGTGGTGTCATCTGTCAAGAGGTGACGCAGTCAAAAGGGCCCTTGTGAGAGCTAGTGTTATGCTGTCTGGACTTTCTGCCCCCAAACTGTGAGCTAAATAAATGTTTTCTTTAAAAACACAAAATATCAGGGTTTTCATTATAGTAATGAAAAATGATAAGTTCATTATTGTTCTTTTCAAATGTAGATTAAGCATATATAACCTGAAATGCAGAATGGTTTAAAATGTGAAATTTTTGAACATTGACATGATGTCATATATGGAAAATTCCACTAACTTCATGTGACATGATGCAGTCAAAATGCAGGTGCAACAAAAACATTGTATAAAATTACCTTCAGGTTATGTGTACAAAGTGTATATGATCTGCAAGTGGATTCTGTGTTTAGACTTGGCTATCATGGCCATGATATCTCCTTATATGTTGTTGTTGTTGTTAGGTGCCATCGAGTCGTGCCCAACTCATAGTTGACCCTCATAGGGTTTTCAATGGCTAATTGTTTCGGAATTGCCTTGGGAGTGGATTGCCATGTCCTTCTCCCATTTTTTTTGTGGTGCTGGGAATTGAACTGGGGACCTCAGAGACTGCAGAGTGGCGCTCTACCAATTGAGCTAAATCCCAGCCCATTTCCTTATATATGGAGCAAATATTCCAAACTCTGAAAAAATCTGAAGTCTGAAGCTCTTCTTGCTATAGTTTGATGCAGAATGTTCATGAAGGCCCATGCATTAGAGGCCATGGGCCCAGGGTGGTGCTGGTGGGAAGTGGCTGAACCTTTAGGAGATGGATCACTGGGGGTGTGCCCTTGAGAGGAATTGTGGGCCCTTGACCCTTCCTCTTTTGCTTTTGCTTCCTGGCCATGAGGTGAGCAGTTTGCTTGGCCATGTGCTCATCATCACTGCCATCTGACACCCCCACCAGAAATCAGAAATCAAGAGGTCTGCCCAGTCATGTAATAAAAGCTCAAAGACCACAAGCCAAAATAAACCTTACATCTTTATAAGTTAATTATTTCAGGTATTTGGTTATAGTGGTGGAAAGATGACTAACATATTGTTGGTTCAGTGCATTTTGGATGAGGGTTCCTCAACCTGTACGTTATGTTTAAAATATTTCAAAGTGTTTGTTGTAGGTAGGAGTGTCATAGGTACTAATAAAAGAGCAACTGGACCACATAGATAACTTGCATAACTTAACCTGTTATGGACAGCTTATGTCTTTGTTTCCCCCAAATTGTTGTTGTTGTCGTTAGGTGCCGTCAAGTCGGTATCTGATTCATAGTGACCCTCTGTACAACAGGGGAAACACTATTGTCAGTGCTTCTCTGCCGTTCATAGGGTTTTCAATGGCAGATTGATTTTTGGGAGGGGGTTTCCAGGTCCTTCTCCCAAGCCTACAGCTTCTGGTTTTCCCCGGCGGTCTCCCATCCAGGTACTAACCAGGCCCGACCCTACTTAGCTTCCGAGATCTGACGGGATCGGATGCCACAGGGCTATGGCTGCAGGCTCTCCCCCACATTAGTCTGTTAATAATCTAACCTCCAGGAGGATCATATTAGGAGGAGAGGCTTTTGGAAAGCAATTAGAGTTACATTAGGTCATGATGGTGGAGCCCAAAAGATGGGATGAAGGCCCTTGTAGAAAGAGGAGGAGACAAGGGTCTAGGGTATAAATCTTCCTGCACACATGCACCAAGGAATGCCTTATGAAGATATGACTAGGAAGACTGCTCTCCCCAAGGACCTGATCGTGTTGGCACTTGGATCTCAGACTTCCAGTCCCCCAAAGTGTGAGAAATAGTCTGTTGTTTCATCTACCCATGGATGGGATTATGGGAGGAGCCTGAACTAAGTTACCACCCCTCACCATCTAATCATCTTCTCCTTCCTCTGTATTTCTCTTTCAATCTTTCTAACCCAGGTACCATTTATTGCATTTCATTTTGAGGAAAACAAAGTGATAGGCCAGGGAAGGGGGCATGAAGATTATCAGCAAATAAAATCAACACTAACAACAATCAATATGAAGCTTTCATGGATGTACTAAGAATGTCAAATACCAACGGTAAATACTTTCTTCATCAAGAATTTATTAAACACTTATTGGTGTCAGTTATGAATTAAAGCAGTTCTTCACCATCATGACAAAAGATTAGTAATGGTGATAAATCAGGGCAATCACATAGGATTCCCCGTTGGTTCCCCCACAGAATTATAGGTTTTCTTTAGTTATTTTCTCAAGAAGGATTCTGACTAAGTAGGATTCTTAGGAAACAGTCAATCATTGTGAAAGCTGTTTTTGTTTTTGTTGTTGTTGTTTTTGTATTTGTTGTTGTTGTTATAGTTTCTTTCTACTTTGGTTTGAGATCTCCTTATTGAAACTGGTTATAATCTGTGATTGCCACTCTCTAAGACAGGCTTGCTGTAGGGGAGGAGGGAGTTAATTTCAGGTGTGTGTATATGTGGTGAGACACAATGAGGGTGTGAGGCCAAAATGCGTGAGATGGAAGGAACTGAGTACATGCAGGTTCCAGAGAGGGGAGGTGTGCAGACAGGATGTCAACAGGAAGTAAAGAGGTGAGATGGAGGTCAAACTGTGTGTGCATGCATATGCACAAGAGAAAGGGTTAGGGTTATGGTTAGGAGGGGAGAGTGAGAGTGAGAGTGAGAGCGAGAGCAAGAGCAAGCAAGAGAGAGTAAGAGAGAGAGCATGCACATGAACACCCGGATGGATTCTGCCATGACTAAGGTCCATGGGGCTTATCCCTTGGCTTTCCCATGGGAGTTGAGGATTGGCTAGTTTAAAGAAAAGATATGAGAAGGGAGAAACTTATCTACATGACTCTGGTGTTGACTGTCAGGTGTTGTCCTGGTCAGCGGCTGTGGGTGAGTTGGGTTTGATCTGGTTTCTTGAATAAAACTCTTTAAGAAGAACTTTAGCATCATTGGTCACTATGTCAAGGAGAAGAAATTGCAATGTAAAGGTTCTCGTAAAATAAAGACCTGTTGCAAGGAGAACATTACCAGCTAAAGCAGTTGTCTCCAAATGTTTCAAAAGCTTTTCCCCTCGTGTTTCTTCACTGTTAGTTTCCAACAAATTTGGGGATTTAATGAGTTTTTTGAGTTTTTCCACAGGAACTTGCAAATCCTTAGCAAAAACTTGCAGGGATGCATCATCCACTCCAAAGAGGACTCGATATTGGTTTAAGATTGTCTTCAGCTTCTCCACATCATCCTGGACAATACCCATCGGAGGCAAGGTAGCCCAAACTCCACCCATCAAGGCTTCTAGCCAGATATGCTGCTTCACAGACGCATGCTTTCTTTCAATGGCTGCATCAGTAATATTAGGCAAGGAAACCATAAAATTGTGGCGCTTATAAGCAGGGAGATCATTTATTAGTGTGTCCATCAGAATTGGGAAATCATATTCAGATAAACTGTTGTTAGAAATCAGGAAGATTTGCGGTTCACCAATGTTATTCTGCTTAAAAGTATTCACACACTTGTCTCGGATCTCCTCCAGGACTTTTTCTCTTTCAAAGGTAGTTGGTTTACATTGCTCTTCATTTCTTAAATCAGAGTCCACTTTGGTTCTCACAAAGTAGAAATCCTTCTTCATAATTCTGATTGCTTTGGCCAAGTCTATATCATTTTTCCTGAAGCGTGTAGAAGAAACGATAATGAAGAAGTCATATTCATAGATTTTACTTTCTCCAGATAATCTTTTGACTGGAAATTAGCAGTTCCAATGCCAGGCAGGTCCCATATTATCACCTTGCGCATCTTTGGATATGTGTATGAAGCTCTTTCCATGGTTGTCTCCCACACCCCAATAGGAGCTGCATCTTTTCCTTCGTGTCCGACGCCTCTCAGGGCATTGATGAAACTGGACTTGCCTGCTCCTGACTCCCCTGTCACAGCAATGTTGAGTGGGGCATTATCAATTTTTTTTAATGCATCATTGATTACAGAGTTTGCCCCTTGAATGTTTCCTTTGCTGAGGTGAAATTCAATAGACCTGATGATTTCCTGAGAGATGATTTTATTTTCTGCCTTAAAGTTCTTAAAATATCTAGTAAAGCTTGAGGCCAAATCCTGGTGTTCTTCATTAGATGTGCCAGAGAACAGCTGGCCCATGACTGAGCAAACAAAGGAACTGAAAGAAAGAAGGGAGAGGAAAGTTGAAAGAGATTGCTAAACTAGAAGAACACCTTTGGGCTTTTATTTAACCCAAAATCTGTAGCCTCAGTGTTTTTTCCCTCAGTTCTTTGCTGACACAGATTAGTTCTCATATCTTTCTGCCATTTTTGTTTAAACTCCTCATTATGGAAAATTTTAAACTCAACAATGTTATGGAAAATAATATAAAAACGTGCATGTATTTTTTTGCCATCTTCAACAACCATCAAAACATGGTCAACCCTATTTCATCTAATTACACTCTAAAGTAAATCTGAGAAATTTCGTGCACACATCCACCAGAATTTGCCCTCAAATTATTGGAAATTTAATTAACACAAGTCATTATATCATTAAACTGAAAAATAAACAATAATTTAGAATTATCATTGATGCCTAATCAGTGTCAAATTTTCCCAGCAGCCATGTAGAGTTTTGTTTTTTTGTAGTTTTATTTTACATTATCCTTTTGAATCAAGATAACAATAAAGGCCAGCTATTGTATTTGGTTGATATAATTCTCAGATTGTATGGATTTGCTTTTCATGTGTCTTTTACGTGGCTTTGAAACTCATGTCAATGAGGAATATTATTAACTTGCAATAATATGAAGCTGCTTCTTCCTTCATGTCCAAGTTTAAACCCACTTGTGCAATGTAGTATTTCAGCATATTCAAGCCCTTATTTAGTTCCCCTGTTTTCTTTTAAACTTTTTATTTTGTAAAAGTAATCTGGTTGTACAGAATTATTTTTTGAAAAGCAGCATGTGTCAGAGATGAGCTTTAGAAAAACCTACAAAAGAAGCTGCCACTCTAACTTAACTGCTTGAAGGTCATTTTTTTTAACAACCTTACTGAGACATCATTGGACCATAAGAACTATGGGCCAGGTGCTGTGGCCCAGGCCTATTAGCACTGTGACTCTGGACACTGAGTCAGGAGGATTGTGAGTTCAAGGCTAGAGGCTGCCTGAGCAATTTGGTGAGACCTTGTCTCAAAATAAAATAAAATAAAATAAAATAAAATAAAAGAGGATGGTGCAGCTTAGTGGTAGAGCACTAGGCTAGCATGCATGAGGCCCTGCTTTCAATCCACCAGTTCTACAAGAATCCAAGATTTTTATAGATTTGTTTTCTTTCACCTTGCCTAGGTGATAAACTCATAGGTGAGAGTTGGAAGTGGACCTGTGTCAAGAGGGGAAATTATAACCTGCAGAATCACAGAAAGTCCATTCTTTAGCGACTAGACAGAGAAATGAACAGCAACATGACTTGCCCCCCGTGTCTGTCAGCTTATGCTGTGGGTGCTTGAGTGTTGCTGTGATGCTGAAAGCCATGCCACTGATATTTCAGATACCAGCATGGCCACCAGTGGTGACAGGTTTTAGTGGAGCTTCCAGATTAAGACAGACTAGGTAGCCCACTTCTGAAACAATTGTTGTTGTTAGGTGCTGTTGAGTTGGGTCCAACTCATAGGGACCCCATGTACAACAGAATGAAATACTACCTGACACTGTGCCATGCCCAACACTATTGTCAGTGCTTCTGTTATTCATAGGATTTTCATTGGCTGATTTTTTTCAGGAGTTGGCTGCTGGATCCTTCTCCCATGCTTACAGTACCAGATATTCCCAGGTGGTCTTCCATTCAAGTACTAAACAGACCTGACCCTGCTTAACCTCTGAGATCTGATAAGACTGGACAACAGGGTGATAGGGCTGTAGGTGCATCTATTTACATAGCTTCTATAAATGATTGTGTCCTGAACTTTTTATTTTTATATATTTTAATTAATCATTCACATTGTGATTAGAAAGTAGTTACTTTTTCTAATTATATGCATAATATTGCAATGAACATCATTGTGTGAAAATAGCATTGTTTTATACTTTTCCTTAAACTCCCAGAAATAGATCCAAGCCAAAATATTTAGACATATTGTATACATGTGTATCATATTTTGACAATTGCTGCTTTCTAGTATATTAGTTTCAGTTCTACTCATAGTGTATAAGTATACAAATTATATTTTCTATTTCAGTTTTGTAATTTAGTATGTTGACATTACCTATATCTTTCACACACACACACACAGACATACACACACACACACACACACACACACACACACCACTTCTTAGCTGCCATAAGATAAGCAGATCTGCCCCCACGCCATTCTGCCATGATGCTCTGCCTCACCACTGCCCAGAAGCAATGGAATCAAGTGATCATGGATGGAAGCCTCTGAAACCTCTGAAACTAAAATGAACAATTCTTCCCTTTAAGTTGCATTTCTCAGGTATTTGTCACAGCAATGAGAAACTGATAACATAATTATTGATGAGATCAAATATTTTTCCAAGTACCTGGTACATTTCCCTACAACATTTTCTGCAGTGGTTTAGGGCTGAACAATGGTATGCAGCCTGGAATCCAGAATGAATTGGATTCGAATTATTGGTCTAAGAATTTGAGAGTATAGACCTAGCAGTTTGAATCCAAGATTTTCAGAGGTGTTTTCCTTCAATTTGCAAAGGTGGCACAGTCATAGATGAGACTTGGAAGTGGAATTTTACCTTGAGGGGAAATTATAATATGCAGAGACACAGAGAAGTTTCTTCTTGAGGGACTGGAGAGAGAAATGAACAGCAACCTGCCTGGGAAGCCCAGTTTTAGTGGGAGAAAATCATATCAATAAATTTTTTTTGGTGTGTGTGTGTACTGATTTAGAACTTGTCATCTGCCCCTTCTGGAACACTTCAAGGATGTACCCTACTATGTTGAATCTCATCCTCAACTTTTAAGCAGTTTTTGCAGGCTGAAAATCAGATGGGTATGAGAAGCATGCTTGTATAGAATTGAATTAGTTGAGCAAAATTTAGAATTCTTCTCATTGGATTGAATGATCTGAATGTCACTTTTGTTAAACTTTGTCAACTTCTACATTGCTTGAGGGCTGGGATTTAGCTCAGTGGGTAGAGCACTGTGCTGCAGTCTCTGAGGTCCCGAGGTCAATTCCCAGCACCGCAAAAATGGGAGAAGGACCTGGCAATCCACTCCCAAGGCAATCCCGAAACAGTCTGCCATTGAAAACCCTACGAGGGTCTCTATGAGTCAGATACTGACTCGACAGCACCTAACAACAACAACAACATTGCTTGAGAAATATACCATGGAAAGAGGTTTGTTAGTGGACACAGGGGGAGAGCTGAATACATAATCTGAAGAGATGGAGGTTATTTCACAGTTCAGAGACTGGAGAGAGAAAAAAGAGCATCCTACAAAGGGAGCACACATTCTGTGTGAGCAAATTGCACCATGTCAACAGGAGTTGAGTACTGGGCTGAGTTATTGGGAAGCCATGCTCCATCTCTGAAGATAGCCTTCAGGAAGGCAAGGACCTTGTGCCTTCTCCCTTCTAGCAGTTGTTTAGTATTGAACAATGGAATGCCGCCTGGAATCGAAAACAAATTGAATTTGAATCGCTATGTCTAAGACCTAACAAAGAACAAAAACAAACTCAAACATCAACAAAAGAAACCTGCATATATTAAGGTATACAAGTTGATGTTTTGATATACAAACACATTGTGATTATCATTTTGATATACAAACATTTCATTTTGATATCATTTTGATTTCATTTGATATCATTTTGATATACAAACACATTGTGATTATCATTTCAATGATAATCACAAACCCAGCTAACATAGCTATGACTTCTACACTATTACCACATGTGTGTGTTTTGAGAATATCTAAGATCTATCAATTTAGAAAATTTCAAGTATACATTATAGTATTATTAATTGTCCTAATAATGGTGTATACTAGATTTCATATTTTTTCATTTTGTGCAATCAAAACTTAATATTCTTTGACCGTCATTACTCCATTTCCCTTCCCTACAGTTCTGGCAACCATCATTCTATTTTGCTTCTATGAGTTTGACTATTCTAAATTCCATAGACAAGTAAGCTCATGAGATTGATTGTTTTTATTAGCACACATTTTTTTATACAGAATAATGGGCTTCATTGTGATGAGTTCATACTTTGATCATATGGACCCTTCTCACCCTGCCTTCCCTCTTATGCCTAATCTGATTACTGTTCTCTAATAATCTCCCATGAAGATTATTTTTATGTGGGTAATAGTCCAGGGTGAGAGCATTAAATGTGGTGTTAGTAATTTATCTCCATTGTCTCCTCCCAGATCCATCCTAACCTTCCTATCCTGCTTTGTGCCCTATGTGGAGAGCTACACAGACTACATCAGCAGAGGGCCCTCACCTTCCATCTTCCAGTAGAATTCAGCTAGTGGGGGCCAGCAGCAGGTGTCTGGCACAGAAGGAGAGACAGGTCAGGGCATGGCCTCCCTGCCATCTCCCTGCTTGGGCCGCATTTCTGACTGTAGGTGCATCTGTTGCTAGTTATAATCCATGCTATATGGCCACTGCCAACTCTTCCAGTTATCACAGGGAATTTAAGAAAAATATTTTCTTTTCCTCTCTCTCTGCTTTAGGGATGGCAAAGGATTTTCACACTTTCTAGACCCTGAGTGTCCCCATTCCTTATTTATTTGCTTAACCTGACCAACATTTCTGAAATTATTCTTTCAATGCCACCTCTTCATATGACTACGTATTGGTGAATTCTGCCTGAAGGGCAATACATGAGTTATTTTTTTCTTAAGAAAGGGGCCACAGGGCATGTGTACCCTTTCCTCCCTAAAGGATATATCAAATACCTGAAATAAACATTCTGTAATCCGTGCATATATTTGATTAGGTCATAGCATTTTAAATGAAAATTTTCTGTTTGTGAGTGGAGCATAAGGTGACAACTACATTCAGAAGAGGGCTGCTAGATTCATCAGCATAAATTGGTGAGATTTGGCCAACTTGGCCTTGAGAACTAAGCTTGTTGCCCGCTTCCACCGTATCACTCTGAGAAGTGGATAAAGATTAATTGTGAGGATAGATTAAGAGTTTCTCAAGACCTGGGGAAGTTTAACAGAAGATACTATATGCTTTCTCATTCTGATTCATGCATGAGGTAAGAATGGTGTGCTCCACTTTGGGCTCAGAGGACTTCATGAGAACCACTTATCAGAATTAGGTTTGTCTATCCAAAGAGAGATAAAAATCTCTGTGCCATATTATGTTATGGAACTTAACACTTAAAACCTTTTTCTATTGGTCATTATGCAATGAAAAGAAGACTTAAGTAGCCTATAGTTCCAGAGCTTAAAGGGACATAGTTGTATAATATTTGGTAAGAGGCAAGAGAATCTGATGGTATCTAACTGCAACTGAACTATCTCAGTGAGCTGTATCCAAAGGAACTTCCTGGTAAGTGGAGGTCTGGGCACCAGGAAAGGACCAGGAGACAGAACTATTGAAATGAGTTGGTAAGTCATCAATTTCTTTTGGAATGGGGCATTGTAAGAAGTCTCAACTAGCTTGTCATTACAAACAGTTCTCAAAGACACAGATTTTGGACATTTGTCTAAAAGGACACCTGCATAGATACTAATGTCACAGTTAAGACTTGTGAACAAACATTCAAGCAAGATATTTTAGGGTGAAGGAGTGAAGAAAATCATGAAGCAAGAGAAAATATCAAAACACAAAACAGTCTTCTTACCCACTGCAACTCTTAGACTGGCTCAGCACAAGGCTTAAGAGAGGGAAGTATACTTTACTTGGATGATATGTTGATTTGTTGATAGATATCAGACTTCACTTACATAAACCTTAATATGAGGTTGCTTAGATAAGGAACTAATGGTACCCAAGGAAAAGGCGGAAGCTTCCTTGAAGGCGTTGGTGAAACATAAGCCTCCAGGAATTGATGGAATAACAATTGAGATGTTTCCACAAACAGATGCAGCACTGGAGGTGCTCACTTGTTTATGCCAAGAGACTTGGGAAACAGCTACCTGGCCAACTGACTGGAAGAGATCCATATTTGTGCCTATTCCCAAGAAAGAAATCCAACTGAATGTGGGCATTATTGAATGGTAGAATTAATATCAAACTCAAGTGAAATTTTGCTAAAGATCATTCAAAAGTGACTGTAGCAGTATAGAGACAAGGAACTGCTGGAAAATCAAGCCAGATTCAGAAAAGGGTGTTCGACCAGGGACATTATTGCTCATGTGAGGTAGACATTGGCTGAAAGCACAGAATGCCAGAAAGATGTCTATCTATGTTTTATTGACTATGCAAAGGCCTTGGAATGTGTGGATCATAATAAATTATGGACAAAATTAGGAAGAATGGGAATAGCAGAGCACTTAATTGGACTCTTGAGGAACCTGTATATGGACCAGGAGGCTGTCATTTGAACAGAACAAGGAAACACTGCTTGGTTTAAAGTCACAAAAGGTGTGTGTCAGGGATGTATCCTTTCACCTTTCATGTATCTTCAATGTCTATACTGAGCAAATAAGCCAAGAAGGTGGAATTTATGGAGAAGAATATGGCATCAGGATTGGAGGAAGACTCATTAACAACCTGTGTCATGCAGGGGATACAATTTTGCATGGCAAAAATGAAGAGGATTTCAAATATTTACTGATGAAGATCAAAGAACACAGCCTTTAGAATGGATTGCACTTCAACATCAAGACAACAAAATCCTTACAAATAGGTCAGTAAACAACTTCATGATAAATGGAGAAAAGTTTGACGTTGTTCAAGATTTTGTTTTACTTGATTGTACAATCTACACCTGTGGAAGCAGCAGTCAAGAAATCAAAAAATGAATTGCATTGGGAAAAGCTGTTGCAAAAGACTTCTTTAAAGGGTTGAAAAGTAAAGATGTCACATTGAAGATGAAGGTGCACCTGACTCATGCCATGGTATTTTCAATCAAAACATATGCTTGTGAACACTGGACGTTGAATAAGGGAGACAAGAGAAGAATGGATGGTTTTGAATTATTGTGCTGGAGACAAATATTGAATACACCATGGACTGCCAAAACAACCAACACATCCATCCTAGAAAGGGCAACCAGAGTACTCCTCAGAATCAAGGATGGCTAGACTGGGTCTTACATATTTTGGACATGTTATCTAGAGGGACAAATTCCTGGAAAAGGACACGATGTATGGGAGAGTGGTGGGTGAATGAATTAAGGAAGACCCTTAACTAGATGGGTTGACACAGTGCCTGCAACAATATGCTTAAATGTAAAAGTGGTCATGTGCCTGGCATAGTGTCAGTAAGTGTTTAGTTCTGTTGTACATAGGGTCACCATGAGTAGGACCCAACTCAACCACACCTAACAAGAACAATAACAGATACACAAATGCAAACAAAATGTATGGATGTCCAAAAATAACACTTGTGGCTAGTGAATAGAAATTTAATAGAACAAATTAGAAGGGTAAGAATGGAATTAATTTTGTGGGGGAGATTGAAGATTGAACTTGGCCTCTTGCATGCTAGGCAAGTGCTCCAACACTGACCTACATTTGAGCCCCACCCTTACAAAAATTTTTTCCTAGCATGTATGTAGCACATTGCATCTAAGCTTGTTTAATAAACTGGTAATCTCTTTTAGATATTTTCCTTTAGGAAAATCCTCCCTATTAAAATTTTGAATGGTGAGAGGAGATTGTGTTTAGTTATTTGCTTGGATCACCAGTCCTAATGTAAGAATAGTGAAGTAGGTCAGGATCTTCTGACTATAACAAGCTACTTTGACATGGTAATAATTTACCATGGAATGTAAAGAGAATAAAAGAAACAAAAAATAAATAAATAAAAAAAGAAAAGAAAGAAAAAGAAAAAAAGAAAAAACACAAATAAAAAACTTTACACTTGCACTTCATTCTTTTCTATTTTTTTCCCCAATACTGAGGGGCTGAAGTCTCCATGCATATTTTGCAAGTGCTCTACCACTGCACTGTAACTGCAGTGTCTTTTTTGTTTTCTTTAAATCTTGAGACAGACTCTTGCTAAAATATGCAGAGGCGCCTGTGGCCTGGAGCTTTGATCTTTCTGGCTCCACCTCCCAAGTCACTGGGATTACAGGCATGCACCACCATGCCTAACACATTTTGAACTTTTGATGTCTCATTTTGTTGTTGTTGTTAGGTGCCCTTGAGTTGTGTCTGACTCAGAGAGACCCTCACAGGTTTTCAATGGCAGATTGTTTTGGGATTACCTTGGGAGTGGATTGCCACATCCTTCTCCCATTTTTGCAGTACTGGGAATCGAACCTGGGACCTCAGAGACTCCAGAGCGGTGCTCTACCAACTGAGCTAAATCCCAGCCCCATGTTTCATTTTACATTTTTCGATATTACTTATCTCTTAATATATCAATGTTGTTATTATTTCTCATTGTTTTATTTTCCAGTCTGTATACTAACAATACGAACGGCTTATGCACCACATTCACCGTGTTAAAGCATTTGGAATTTGTGTGTATTGTTACTCTTACCACTGCATTTTGTATTTTGTGATGTTTTCTTCTTACTTATTTCTTTCAATTTGATAAGCTCCCCTTAGCATTTCTTGTGGGACAAGTCTGGTGGTGACAAGTTCTCTAAGCTTTTGTTTGCTCGGGAATATCTTTATCTTATCTTTACTTCTAAAGGTTAGCTTTGCTGGATACAGTATTCTTGGTGGCACTTTTTTTCTTTAACACTGAGAATATCTCATCTCATATCCTCCTGGACTGTAAATTCCGCTGAGAAGTCTGATGTCAGGTGAATTGCAACATCCTTATGTGTTGTGTCTTCTCTCTTGCTGCTCTGAGAATTCTTTCTTTGTCTTTAATCTTTGGGGGTTTGACTATAATACCACACAGGGTAAACTTGGTTGAGCTGAATAGGATAGATGACTTTTTGTTTTCTTATACCTGGGTATTTATGTCCTCCAAATTTGCGTATTTTTGTCTTATCTTTTTTGAGCAAATTTTCTACTCTTTGGCATCCCTCTTAAGCACCACTAACACAAAAATTTACTGTTTTAATACTGTCCCATATTTCCCATAAGCTTTCTTCATTCCTCTGGATTTTATTTTTCTTATTTCTTTATTGTGTATTTTCAAATAGCCTGTCTTTGAGCTTACTAATTGTTTTTTCTGTTTAACTTATTCTGCTTTTGATGCCTAATATATTTTTAGTTTCAGTTAGTGTATTTTTCAGCTTAAAGATTTTTTTGATTTTTAAAAAGTTACTTTAATGTCTATTTTCTAATAAAATACCAAATTGTCTTCTTTGTGTTTTCTTGAGGTCCCTTGAGTTTCCATGAAATGGCTATTTTAAATTCTCTGAGAGTTATGCTGTGTGCTATAGTGCATGCCTGTAATCCCAGTGACTAGGGAGGTTGATTCAGGAGGATCACAAGTTTGAGGCCACAGTCAGCCTGCACAATTTAGCAAGACCTTGTCTCAAAATAAGAGAATAAAAAGGGACTAAGGTGCATCTTGGGCTGCGATTTAGCTCAGTTGGTAGAGCGCTGCACTGCCATCTCTGAGGTCCCTCCCAGCACCGCAAAAATGGGAGAAGGGCCTGGCAATCCACTCCCAAGGCAATCCCGAAATGGTCAGCCATTGAAAACCCTATGAGGGTCACTATGAGTCGGATACTGACTCCACAGCACCTAACAACAACAACAACAAGGTGCATCTTGGTGGTAGAGAACTTACATAGCATTAGAAGGCCCTTGGTTCAACTTCCCAGTGCTACAAAAGATAAAAAAAAAAAAAATCTCTGAGAGTTGGTATACAGCAATTGCTTTATGGTCAGCTTCTGGTACCTTATTTCATCTCGTTGATTGAGGTCATGATTCCCTGAAAGTTTGTGATGCTTGTGGGAGTATGACAATGTCTTCCCATTGAAGAATTAGGGATATATTCCAGTTTTTGTAATCTGGCTTTGTTTGTCCCTTTTCTTCCATAAATTCTAAGCAGACAGCTATTTTCCTCTGAGCCTGTAATCACTGCTATTATTTCAACAGTGGATGATGTCCTAAGTCTAGGTTGTCTGTGAATTTGTAGTTAGTGTGTAGTCACTGTTTCAGCACTAGAGGGTGCCCCAAGCTCATGTTTGTTGTAAATGCTAAGGTTTTTTTTGTTTGTTTTTTGCTTTTTTCAGTACTGGGGTTTGAACCCAGGGCCTTGTGCCTGTATGCTCTGCAAGTGCTATATCACTGAGCTGCACTCTCAGCCCATTTTTTTACTTTTTAAGACAGGGTCTTGCTAAATTATACAGACTGCCTCTGGTCTCGAACTTGTGATCCTCCTGCCTCTGCCTCCTGAGTCGCTGAGATTATAGGCGTGCACCACTGCGCCTGGCTTAGGTGGTATGTCACTCAGAATAGACTGAGAAAATGCTTAAAATGGGTAGTCTATCCCTGAAAGTCTCCATCTAAAGTTATGGCTGGCCCATATGATTCAACCATTATTACTGGACCATGATCAAGTGCTATGAAATTCTGCCTGCTATTGGGCTTCCCTATAGGGAGGCTGTCTGCAGCCGTAGCCCTGTGGCACCTGATTCTGTCAGATGTTGGAAGCTAAGCAGGGTCGGGCCTGGTTAGTCCTTAGATGGGAGACCACCTGGGAACACCAGGCGCTGTAGGCTTGGGAGAAAGACCTGGCAACCCCCTCTCAAAAGTCAATCCGCCATTGAAAACCCTATGAATAGCAGAGAAGCGCTGACAGTAGTGTTTCGCCTGTTGTATGTAGAGTCACTATGAGTCGGATACTGACTTGACAGCACCTAACAACAACAACAACAACAACAACAACAACAACAACAACAAGAGACTGGTTCTAGGCTCCTAAGCAATAGTATGGAGCCTACCTCTGTCTTCTTCCTCCAGGGTGACAACTCCTCCTATTGTGCTGCCTGGGGTTGGGTGAGGGATAGAATGGTCATTTCTGTAGACACAAATGACTCATTACTAGGTCACACTGAAAAGCCATGGCCCACACAGATTGATGGGACAGAGGGGCAGGTCCAAGGCCTATGCTGCTATACCTTGCCTACTGCTTAGTAGCATTCATTGCTCAAGACCGCCACATCTAGTCACAGATGAAACTGGAGGGGATGCAAGTTCATTCCACTAGCACCACAAGTCTCTGCTTGGCACAAGGGTGGCTTTAGAGGCTCTGTGCAAAGACATTGGCGCGGCAATGAAGACCCCTTCAAGAACTGAATTAGCAACCCCCCCCCCCCATGTAATGTTTGTAATGTTTAATGAGTCTGCTTAGAGCTTAAGTTTTAGTTTCCTGCTCCAGGGGGGAGGGGGGAAGCGTTCTCCGGAGAGGAACTGGGTGGGGAATTCCGAGAAAAACCACAAGAATGTACCCGCCATAGGTCGTGGGGACCCGGATGGTTGGGACTTTCCAAAAAACTCACCTCTAAGTGCTTTCCTTCAAACTGACCCAATCAGGAAAAAGGTTGGGGTCTCAACCAATTGCCAACGAACAAGTTCCCTATGTCTCCCCACCAGCCGCTCAAACTGTATATAATCCAAGAACCCCAGGTCTCATGGTCGCCTTCCTTCCCTTGCCACGGAGACTCTACGGAAGGTTGACCCCAGCGCCAGAAATAAAGCCTCTGGCTTATTGCATCGATCCGCACCTCGGTGTCTCTCTGGGGCCTCTCTTCAAAGATCCTAATTTGGGGTCTTACAGCAACAGAGGCTGTTATGTTCTGACCAGCATTGGGTTTTCCTAGCCTGACACTGGGTCCAAAGGCAAAGTCTTATATAGACTTCCTTGTTCTACTCTTAGAAGATGGAGTCTTACTTCATGTTGTGCTGCATTAAGCTGAAGGAAAGCGGGTGGAGGCAGTCTGTCTGTTGCCAGGCTAACTCAGGGTCAGAGTCTTGGTCCAAGGGCACTGTACTGTGGAAGACACTATGGGGCTCTTCCCAGTTCTGAGTTTCACCATGACAGCCTGATAATGGGTGCCAAGTCCAAGGCCTGCACGTAATTACCTCCCTCTCCCCTACGTGGAAGGCGTCTTTCTCCATCTGCATGGCTTGGAGGTGGGGGAGGGTTGCCAAGGGGAAGCCTTTCCTTTTTGCCCTTTGTATTGCATCTTATTATTGTGCTAAAACCAGGTGCTGTGTTCTTTCACCTAATTTCTTTAGCTCTTATAAGGGTAGTTTTGAAAGCTCTTTGTAAAGACTGTGTGAAAATCTTTTCAAACTGATGTTTTGATGAGGAAATGAGGTCACTGGAAAGTCTTACTCTGCCACCATCTTGCTCTACCTCCACTGGATATGAGGGTTTGAACTGAAAGTATTCTTGTCTTCACTAAATGAGACAGAATTGTTGGCAGCTGTGGTGAAACTTGCATTAAGCAGGAATAACAAAGTAGAACTGAAAGATTGGCCATAAAGTGTTCCGGAGCCTACTGAAAGTCCCTATCAATTTATAGTGCTTCAGCATTTTAACCGGCATTACCTTAAGTAAGGGAATATTTTGATGTTGTAAAAGTTCCTGAATATATTCTCATTTATGTGGAAAGGGTGATGTTGGAGTTAAGAATACTCTATAATAAATGATTAAGTGAACAGAGATGATAGGAAACTAAAGAAGTAAGTTGTGAATAATTCTACCAGTCACATGTTAATGCATTTTCAGTGATTTCCCCTCTGTTGTTATATACAAGTGTATATATACAAGTTGTATACAAGTGTAATATACAAGTGTTCTTGGTTCTTATACATTCTTGATTTTTATTGTTGTTGTTGTTGTTAGGTGCCGTTGAGTCGGTATCCGACTCATAGTGACCCTCAGGGTTTTCAATGGCTGAGTGCTTCGGGATTGCCTTGGGAGTGGATTGCCAGGCCCTTCTCCCATTTTTGCAGTGCTGGGAACTGAACTCGGGACCTCAGAGACTGCAGCGCAGCGCTCTACCCACTGAGCTAAATCCCAGCCCTCCTCTCTGTTAGTTATATGTATTTAATCTACTCTCATTAAAACACCTAGAATCATGATTTTTGAAAGAAAAACAATTTCTGGTCTCAAATCCCAGTGATGTGCACAATGAGATTATAAACTAGATGAGTTGAAAACTAATGTTCAGGAGTTTCAACTAGTCAGAATATTTTCTGTATTTTTATATGATGTTCTTAGAAAGTTAGAGATACAATATTCCAAAAACATGGAAGGAAAAGAAAGGGTAACTACACAGCAATTAGACAGTAAGAAGTTAGATGGCAGAAATAAGCCATAGTATAAACCTTCAGTAAGTGGATTCAGCTCCCTAATTATGGTAAAAAAAATCAGTCAACAAGATAAACATAGGGTCAATCAAAAATTAATGTGCTTAAGGGCCATTCATTTAAAAAAGAGGACAGAAACAGAAAACATAAATTTGAGGACAAAATCTATTAAAATAAAATATATCATATTAGCCTGCAGCTGTAGCCCTGTGGCATCCGATCCCGTCAGATCTCGGAAGTTAAGCAGGGTCGGGCCTGGTTAGTACCTGGATGGGAGACCGCTTGGGAACACCAGAAGCTGTAGGCTTGGGAGAAGGACCTGGCAACCCCCTCCCAAAAATCAGTCTGCCATTGAAAACCCTATGAACAGCAGAGAAGTACTGACAATAGTATTTCCCCTGTTGTACAGAGGGTCGCTATGAGTCGGATACCGACTCGACGGCACCTAACAACAACAACAACAACAACAACAACAACATATCATATTATATAAAAATCAAGGGGATGGGATTTAGCTCAGTTGGTAGAGTGCTGCGCTGCAGCCTCTGAGGTCCCAAGTTCAATTCCCAGCAACGCAAAAATGGGAGAAGGACCTGGCAATCCACTCCCAAGGCAATCCCGAAACAAACAGCCATTGAAAACCCTTTGAGGGTCTCTATGAATCGGATACCTACTCGACAGCACCTAACAACAACAACAACAACAACAATAAAATCAAGAATGTATAAGAACCAAGAACACTTGTATATTTGTGTAGTCAGTCATACATTCCATGGATATTCTCACTCATAACACAAGAGTATGTATCAGTGCATTGCCTACATCAGCACAGACTGGAAGATATTGCCAGTTCCCATTACCAGGGGACATGATGAGTGAGGTAGAATGGATGCCTTCAAGGCATACAATGTACAAGTAGGAAGGAAAAAAAAACCCATGGAAATAGATAATTGGCAGTTATTCTTCCTTTTGTTTTATGAGTGTATATTAATTGTACAAAATTATGAGTTTTACTACGACATTTTCATACATGCGTGTGATGTACTTTGCTCATACTCAACCCCCACCCTCATTATCTTCTTTCATTTTCCTGGTCTTGGTCCCGTAACTCTTCTCAACTAGCTTCTCCTCATGTTTTTATTTTTTTTGGTACTGGGGGTCTGAACCCAGAAACTCATGCATTCTTTGCAGATGCTCTACTACTGAGCTGCACCCCTACCTCACTTTTTATTTTTTACCTTGAGACAGCATCTCACTAAGTTTGCAGGCTGCCTCTGGCCTTGAACTTGTGAACATCGTGTCAGTGCCTCCTGAGTTGCTGGGATTACAGGCATGCACCACTACACTTGGCCCCTTAAAATTAACAAAAAAAATTTAAAAAAAATCTCAACTCCACATATGAGAAAAAATGTGAGATATTTGTCTTTCCAAGTCTGGATTATTTTACTTAACATGATGATCTCCAGTTTCATCCATTTTCCTGAAAATGACATAATTTTGGTCTTCTTTATAGCTGAATAATACTTCATTAATCTACTGCCTTACTACCGTGATATCTGATTCCATCTGATCTTAGAAGCTAAGCAGGGTCAGGACTGGTTAGTCCTTGGATGGGAATACCAGGTGCTATAAACTTGGGAGAAGAACCTGGCATCACACTCCCAAAACAGTCAGCCATTGAAAACCCTATGAATATCAGAGCAGCACTGAAGAAGTGCCGGGCATGGCACAATGTCAGGGAGTGTTTTATTCTGTTGTACATAGGGTCTCTGTGAGTTGGATCTGACTTGACAGCACCTAACAACAACAATAACAATACTCCATTATATACATATACCACACTTTCTTTACCCATTCATCTGTTGGTGGACACCTAGCTTATTCCTTAATTTGTCTATTGTGAAGAATGCCACAATAAACACAGGAATACACATATCTTTGTTATGTGCTGACTTGGATTCCTTCAGCTGGATCATATGGTAGTTCTATTTTAAGATTTTTGGGGAACCTCTACATTGATTTCTATTGTGTCTGAACTAATTTACATTCCAACTAACAGTGTTCAAGAACTCCTTCCAACAGTGTTCAAGAGTTCCTTCCCAACCCCCAACTCCACATCCTCACAAGCGTTTGTTGTTTTTTTGTGTTTCTGATTGTAGTCATTCTGACTGGGATAAGATGGAATCTCAATGCAGTTTTGATTGCATTTATCTGATGGCTAAATATGTTGAACACTTCTTTGTGTATGTATTGGCCATTTGTACCTCTCTTGAAATCTGTCTGTTCAATTCATTTTCCCATTTAATGGTTGTATTATTTTCTTTGGTGTTTAATTTTTGAGTTCTTTATATATTCTAGGTATGAATCCCCTATTGGATGAATAGCTGGAATGATTTTCTCCATTTTGTAGGCTGTCTCTTCATTCTCTTAATTGTTTGTACTGCTGTATAGAAGCTTTTAAATTTCATGCAATCCATTCTTGCTATTATTTACTGAGCTTTTGGAGTCCTATTCAGAAAGCCATTGAGTTAGACAGTATTCTCATATAACCTCTAATAATTTCTGACTCCCATATTCACTTGATTTTATAATTCTTTTCCCTTGCCAGTGATGGCAGATCTGCATCTTGATTCTCAGCAAGAGAATACAGCAAAGGCAACTGGATGCAACTTCCTTGATTCATCTTAATACAGACTCTCTCCCTTGTTGACTTTGAAGAAGGAAACTGGCATTTGGCAGATAATCACATGGTAAAAGTTGAGGGCAATCTTCATCCAATAGTTCACAAGGAGCTGAAGTTGTTATTTCAATATTTCCTGAGGACCTAAATTATTCCATTACTATGTTAAACTCAGAAGGTGATGCTTCCCCTTATCATGCTAAGTGAGACCCCATCCCTGCTTAACATCATGACTGCAGCCCAGTGAGAAAGGCTGAAGCAGAGCATCCAGTGACACATGCCCAGATTCATGACCCTCAGAAACTGAAAGATAACAAATGTGCATTGTTTTAAGGTAATCAGTTTGAGGGTAATTTGTCACACAGAAAGGGATAATGAATGTGCACTGAATATATTCTAAAAATACAAAGTGAAGAGAAAAAATGATGAAAGAGAATGAGGTCTATGACACATCACCATTCACTCAATTAAAATCACAGGCATACAGATTGACACTGCATGTGTTGCAAACATGTATACAAGTACAGGAAACATGTTAAAACACTGGAATAACTGAGTATGGGTACTGGAGTTAAATCCAGGTAGAATAACAATTTAAAAGGCAAAACAGAAAGAAGAAAGAAGAGACAGTTTTGTATAGACCTACAGAGGCTGGCAGCCCATATAAAAATGATAGATTTCATCCATACCTCTATAATTGAAGACTCAAAAACCAAAAGAAGATCAAAACAAATGGACTAAGGAACATGGCCTATATCCATATAAAATGAACATGAGTTAACCCAATGTAGCAAGAATAAAGAAAATAATAAAGACAAAGATAGAAATTCCTTCAAAAGGGATCCTTAAAATGGTGTGACTATTTAGCAACTTTAGAGACTTTAAAGAAATATTTAAAAAATATAAAAACATTCTAATAAGACAAGAATAAAGAAGGACAGGCAAGCAGTACATTAGAGTTTGAGTGGGAAAATAATGACAAGCAAAATTTAGATGGAATAGAAATTTCAAGAGTCACGACAAATTTCTATCAATATCTATCAATCAGATACATGTCTATAAAACAAGAAGTTTTGAAGTTAGGGAAAGATCAAATAGAAAATGATAGTTATCCAATAGCCATGTTAGAATTTCTAAACTTCTCTATCACTAAATATGAAGTTGTCCAAATGGTTCAAAAAGCTCTACAAAGTAGCAAAGATCAGAGAATATGTTATGTAATTGTAAATTTAAAAAAGAGAGGAAAACCTATTTTCCATGCTTAATTCATATTAAGGGCTACGATTTAGCTCAGTTGGTAGAGCACTGCACTGCAGTCTCTGAGGTCCCGAGTTCAATTCCCAGCACCGCAAAAATGGGAGAAGGACCTGGCAATCCACTCCCAAGGCAATCCTGAAACAGTCAGCCATTGAAAACCCTATGAGGGTTGCTATGAGTTGGATACCGACTCGACAGCACCTAACAACAACAACAACAATTCATATTAAATGTGAAATAACACTAATGACAAAACTGAATAATCAAAACAAAAGAAGAAAAAATGGCAGGTCTACCTTAATCGTAATTATAGTTGGAAACTCATTCTAAGTAATGGTATTAATAAAGTGTCATACATACATAAATGCATTTATGTATATAAACACACATAAGTATATATGTGAAATCCTGTAGGAATATATAGTCAATTGGTCATGAATGTGACAGTATGGAAACTGAGACAGGAATATGACTATTAAAAAGGATTTCTTTGGCTTTTGAGATAGGGTTTTGCTATGTAGTATAGATGAGCCTGGAATACCAGATTCTCCTTCAGTTTCTCACATGATGGTACAACAGGCATGCCCCACCACACAAGAGGAGAAGGATTTTTAACTAGCTCAGATTTGGGATCTTACTTTCCTTCATCCCTAAATCTATCCCTTTCAAGACTTCCTATGTCAGCGCATGGACTCTCACCATTAATTAAGGAAACACAGGCAACTCTTGCAGCCATCCTGGATTCCTCTCTTTTATTTAATCCTACATCAAATTTGTAGGCAACCTTTTTGGTTCTACCTTTAAACTCATTTGCAACTGTGTTGGGAGCCATAGGCCCCACATGAGTTAAAAGGCAATGCCTGCATAAATGGCTACATGACAGACGTGACCATAGCAGGAAGCTCTGCTACCTGTGGAATGAGGAAACAGCACATCAGAGGCTCTGTTGAACTTTGTTCCTTGATTGTCTCTTTAGTTACTATATTAACATGAGTATAGATCTGTGTTGGGAACAAAGAATTCCCAGACAGGCGAGACCTGCTGTTGAGATAAAACCAGAAGAAGGAGTACAACATGGGCTATGAACAACAATAACAGGGACTGGGGGAAGGTCATGGCCAGGCATGGAGCCAAGGCACGCAGCTCTCCCAGCCAGTATTTTTTCATCTTGCTTTATTCTTAGAGTACTCCCCTCAGCAACAG
>VMDO01021064.1:0-36173 GCA_007922755.1 Pedetes capensis
GATAACAAAGCATGTCTTTTTATCATAGTGGAAAATTTAATGTGTGTAAGCATTTCAAAACTCTTAAATTCCTATAATCATTATATATTCTGGTTACTATCTTATTTCTATTTTGAAGTAGTTATTTCATTATGTTTTGAAGTACATAAATATGATAAATTTTTCTTATTGTTTGAAGATGATTCAATGATATCTTTTTAAATTTTCATGATTTAAAATTAAAAATATTAATCTCAGCAAACATTTATATAATAGCTGCAAGTTTGGTGGGAAAGAAAAAATAAGTAAGAATCACAGCTACTTCAAAGCTAAAAATGTCACCAAATGCCACTAAATGTTCTCAACATGAGCCTGTCTTTATTCAGTCTCTTCCTTTGACATCTTAGAATGAGATCTTTAATACTTCCTGCCATCTGATAGAATTTGAGAAAAGACTATATAAGTTGTCAATGTAAAAAGAAAAAGAAGTCCTTGATTTTGAGCATACACAAAACAAGAAAGAGTAAAACGTGAAAAGAAGAAAATTTCCTTTATCATTTACAATCCCCAGTAATTTATAGAAAAGTTCTTTTGATTAATAGTATTGTGATTGAATTAGGTTGACCTTTCTTCTTCCTTAGCTGTGAAAGCTTATAGTTCTAGCTGTTAGGCACCACTCTTACACAGCCAGCCACCTGGACCATTTCTATAGAATTTAGCATCCTGGATTCAGAATGATTCCTGTATTCATAAAGCAAACTGGAGCTGAGGGGATGTAAAGAAGAACAGCTGTGCAAAATCAGCTTTCTTATTATTTTAGTAACGTTTCTTAAATCCAGGGGCTCTACACTGTTTGTTACTTGTGCTCTAGTCAAAGAAAATAGATAAAATTTTTTCGTTGGCCTATTGTATGGACTAAATAAATTGATATAGGTAATGCCTTTATAATAGTACCTGCCACATAGTATTTGATATTATTTTTATTCAAATCAGTAACATATACTTAAATTCCTTCTCCTAGGACTTAGTGGACTGCATATTAAATATATGCCCAGGCTTTATGGCCCACTGGTGTGTAACAAAACAGAAGAACCTAAATTTGAACTCAGTACTCTGGATCCCACATTCTGGGGTTATTCCATGGTGCTGCAGCCTTGTCACAGAATGGTGCTCCTAAGATAACCACTTTCTCTTTCCACTCTAACATTCCCTTGGGGTTCCAGGGTAGTGGCCATACAGCCTCATGGTTTCCACTTGGCACTGAAGTAGTCTGCCAGATAAGATTAGGGATGGGGGAAACTAGTGACTGAGAGTAAATAATTGTACAGGTTGAGCATCTCTAATCTAAATGCTCCCTAATCTGAACCTTTTTGAGTATTTACATCATGTCCCAAGTAGAAAACTCCTCATGTGATCATATGTAAAGAGCCACAGTCAAAACACTGGTGTACTAAAAATGTTGTCTACTTACCCTTGGGCTATATGTACAAGGTGCATATGAAACATAAATGAACTTTAGACTTGAGTCTCATTCTCATGGCATCTCATTATATATGCAGATTTCCAAAAAAATGAAAAGTTCAAAAACCAAAACCAAAACCAGTCCAAAACAAAACAGAACAGAAAACCCAAACAAATAAAAACAAAAAACAGATCCTCAAGTCTGAACTCTTGGGTCCCAAGCATTTTGAAAAAAGGATACATCTTAAAAATGGTCTAAGGAAAACAGAATCCTTTTCCACTTCATTCTTATTAGGAACTAATTATTTTCATACTCTAGTTTTCATTGAATTCTTTTTTTCTTCCTGTGCAGGGGACTGAACACAGAGCTTATACATGCTAGGCAAAGCAAGCGCTCTGCCATTTTTTTCTTGTTTGTTCTTGGATGTTAGTTTATTGTCTTTCATGTGATGCTTTATTCCCAATTTGAATTTCCTTGAAATTTGGCTCCACAGGCTTTATGCTATACATAGGTTGCTCCTTAAGTAAAACAAATTGGCCAGTGAAACTTACAACTCATTTGCTGAAATATCCTGCCTTCAGGGAGTTGAGGATGATACATATTATTACCCAAGATTATCACTGCCTATGTAACTGACTATATTAAAATCTACCATCCTTAAGCACGACTTAATAGTGAATATTCTTAACAGAATCAACAAATTGTCCATAAAACTTTAAGCAAATATTGAACCCTTAAAAAAAGTTCAGTGAGTAATGCACAATTTTTTGGAAAGAGATCAGGCATGATTTTTCCCTTGATAAAATCTTACATACTTGAAGCATATTAGATTATGAGCATATTGGCTTGTTGCAGTATTAACTTGTTAGTTATTAATGCTTCCATGGGAAACTACTTTTCTCCTAATTCTCATTCAAACCTTGTACTTTTCTGAACTTTCTGAAACATTAATCCCCAGAATGATTGTCAAAATCACATTGATCTTACTATGTAGAGACCAAAGGAAAACCACATGGATTTTACAGTATAGAAACCAGTGAAAAGGAAGTAATATACACAAGAAAGGATATCTATGGTGACCAAGTGGAAAAGTGGACAATTTAATTCACATTTGGTAACATATTGGTGATAATATTTTTAGTGAAGAAATCTCAATTAATGTAGAATGCTTGGCTGTATGAACATTTTGAAATAGAATGTCCATATATTTAGGTTTAAGTACAGAAAGAGCTAATAATTTTCCCTTCTTTCTATTGAACAGACCATATTCAGATTGACAGCCAACCATGGGAAGTGGAAACACAGAAGCTACAACATAGAATTTTGCAGTTGTTAGGAAAGTACATAATTCAAACAAGAAATGTATTGAAAGTTGCCTTTGAAGGAGGCGCTTTTAATTTTATATGTTAGGTGCCATCGAGTCTGACATGACTCGTTTTGACCCTATATCCAGCAGATGGAACACGACCTGACACTGTGCCATGCCCAGCACTATTGTCAGTGCTTCTCTGCTATTCATAGGGTTTTCAATGGTGGATTATTTTGGAAGTTGTCTGCTGGGTCCTTCTCCCAAGCTTGCAGCACCTGATGTTCCCAGGTGATATCCCATCCAAGTACTAACCAGGCCTGATCTTGCTTAGCTTCCAAGATCTGATGAGATGGGACACCAGGGTGGTACAGCTGCTGGTGTAGTTTTATATAGTCTCTTATTAAGAGGGCACTGTCTGTGGCATTTTTTTGCGGGTATGAGAGGAAAAGGAAATTAGAAAAGATGAGGTTCCAAGCAAGGAGAACCTCCTGCTGCAGCAGGGATTCCACATCAAGAATTTCCAATCTCTGTTTGAGAGGACAGATATTGAGTTTAAGCAGCTATTATTGGCACACGTGTGGCATATCTAATCCTGTCTTTATTTTCTTTCCATCCCTGATGCCTTCTGTTTCACACTGCAATCTCATAGGATCTCTTTTCATCAAAGAAATTTGTCCTTTTACTTTCGTTTTTGTTTCTCATAAGGCAATGGCCACAATTATAGCCAAACCCACATATTTCTCTTTGGGTCCCTCCTTTGGAGCCACTTTTGTTCTGTCACTGGGAGCAGAGGGACTTATTAAATGCATAGATCTGTTGAATCAGAATGCATGGACTATTTGATTTAGCTGGCTATCTTGGTAAATCTTGCATATTATACCAACTGAGAGTTCAAACTGCATCATAAAGGACTATCTATCTATCTATCTATGTATCATCTATCTGTCTCTTGCAGGAGAAGGTTGTGGCAATCTACTCCCAAAACAATCCTTAAACAATCAACCGTTGAAAACCATATGAAGATCCCTATGAGTTGGACCTGAGTTCATGGCACCTAAAAACAACAACATCTATCTATCTATCTATCTATCTATCTATCTATCTATCTATCTATGAGAAACACCTGGTAGCCCACTCTCAAAACAATCTGCTATTGAAAACCCTATGAATAGTAAGGGAGTACTGACATCATGCTGGGCATTGCACAGTGTTGGGGAGTATTTTGTTATGTTGTACATAGAGGCACTATGAATGGGACCTGACTCAAGGACAGCTAATGACAACAATGATCTATCGTCTATTTTCCTATCTATCTATCTATCTATCTATCTATCTATCTATCTATCTACAAACTATAAGCTGCAAATCATTCCTAATATTATACTTCATAGATTGGATAAAACCACAAGATATGATACCTAATAATGCAAAGTTTCAATAAAAATCAATTAGGAATTATTTTAACATGCATATGCACACTAGCATTTATCCTCCCCACCCACCCCCACACAAAGAGTTAGTTAAGAAACCAGGAGAATCAGTAGTGTTGAAGTGAGGCAATATCTATAAAGAATTAAAATAGAAAAGGAAAAATGAGTCTTGGATTTTCTTTGTTTATATAAACCCTTTTTTATCAAGAAATATTAAATCATTCTAACTTAATTAGTTTTCAGCAGCTCATTAAATCAGAAGGGCAAACTAGAATGCAGCAGAGATTCAAAGTTAGAATACATAAAATTTTAGCAAAGTGGTTTTCATTAAATAAAAATGGGAAACACTTCTATGTGATATTATAAATTATGTTCCCAGATACTAGTCTAGGTACTTTAGAATCTACTTAATCATTCACTCTAACATCATGTAACAGCTTTGAGAGGCAGGTTCTATCATTTAACCCATGTAAGAGGTGTCATGTCATCGCAACTGATATTTCATCAATTTCTGGAGCCTTGTGTTTCACCAATGCCTTCAGTGCAGCTCCCACTTCACCATACAGCACCATTGGTTCCTGATCATATGCAACCTCTTGAAATGGTTGATCATCCACCAATTCTTTTTGGTGTAATGAGTCAGTGTATTCCTTCCATCTCCTTTTGAAATTAAGTTAGAATGACTTAATAGGTCTTGATTAACTCATTGTTGACAGGGATAAATGCTAGTGAGTATAGGCATGTTAAATAATTCCTGAGTTATTTTTATTGAAACTTTGCATTAAGTGCCTTATCTTGTGGTTTTATCCAATCTGAAGTAGAATTTTAGGAATGACTTTGCAGCTTATAATGTGTAGATAGATAGATATGATCTAGTTAGTCCTTTTTAATGCAGTTTGGGCTCTCAGATGCTACAGTATGCAAGTTTTAACAAGAAAGCCAGTTAAATCAAACATTCCATAATTCTGACTCAAGAGGTCTATGCATTTAATAAGTCCCTCTATAGACTTCTCTGATGAAGAGAGATGCTATGAGATTACAGTGTGAAAGGGAAGGTGTCAGGGATGGAAATAAAATATAGACAGGATTAGATATGCCACAGGTGTGCCAATAATAGCTGTTTAAAATCAATAAACAGATGCAGCACTGGAGGTGCTCACTTGTCCATGCCAAGAGATTTGGAAAACAGCTCCATGGACAACTGATGGGAAAAGTTTCATATTGGGGCCTAGTCACAAGAAAGGGGATCCGACTAATTATGGAAGTTATCAAATGATATCATTAATACTATATACAACAAAAATTTTACTAATGGTTATTCAAGAACAATTGCAGTAGTATATCAAAGAGAACTGCTGGAAAACCAAGCAAGTTTCAGAAGAAGACGTGGAACCAGGGACATTGTTGTTGATGTCAGATGAATATTAGCCAAAAGCAGAGACTGAAAAATGCCTATCTATGTTTTATACGGCTGGATTTAGCTCAGTTGGTAGAGCACTGTGCTACAGTCTCTGAGGTCCCGAGTTCAATTCCCAGCACTGCAAAAATGGGAGAAGGGCCTGGCAATCCACTCCCAGGCAATCCCGAAACAGTCAGCCATTGAAAACCCTATGAGGGTCGCTATGAGTAAGATACTGACTTGATGGCACTTAACAACAACAACAAATGTTTTATTGGCTATGAAAAGGCATTTGACTATATGGATCAAAATAAATTATGTATAATGCTGTGAATAACAGGAATACCAGAACACTTAATTGTACTCATAAGAAATCTGTGCATGGATCCAGAGACAGTCATTCAAACAAAACAAGGAAACACTTCTTGGTTTAGTCAGGAAAAGTGTGCAGCAGGGCTATGTAATTTCACTGTGCCTCTTCAATCTCTATGCTGAGCAAATAATCCAAGAAGTTTGCCTTCTGAAGAACATGGCATCAGGAGTAGAGGAGAACCTGTGTTATGCAGATGACACAACTTTTCTTGCTGAAAGGGAAGAGGATTTAAAACATTTACTGATGAAGATCAAAGAACTCAGCCTTCAGTATAGATTGTGCCTCATCAACAAAACAAAAATCCTTACAACTGTGTCAGTATGAAAATTTATGATAAATGGAGATAAGATTGACATGGCCCAAGATTTTATTTTACTTGTTTTGTTTTGCTTTACAACCAACACCTGTGGAAGTAGCTGTCAAGAATTCAAAAGACATATTACATTGGGAAAAGCTGTTGCAAAAGACCTCTTTAATATGTAGAAAAGTAAAGATGGCACATTGAAGATGAAGATGTGCCTGACTCATGCCATGGTATTTTCAGTTGCATCCTATGGTTGTGAAAGCTGGACATTGAAAAATGGAGACAGGAGAAGAAATGATTATTTTGAATTATGGTCCTTGATAAGAATATTGAATATACCATGGATTGCCAAAAGAACCAACAGATCTGTCCTAGAAGAAGTGCAACAAGAGTGCTCCTTGGAAGAAAGGATGGCTATACTCTACCTTACATATTTTGGACATTGTCAGGAGGTCCAGTCCCTGAAGAAGCCCATCATGTTGGGAGAATGGTGGGCCAATGAAAAATAGGAAGACCCTTGACTAGATGGATTGACACAGTGGTTGAAACAATGGGTTTAAACATACCACAGAATGAAACACTTCCTGACCCTATGCCATGCCCAGCACTATGTTAGTGCTTCTCTGTTATTCATAGGGCTTTTGATATCTGATAGTTTTGGGATTGCATTAGGAGTGGATTGCCATGCACTTCTCCCATTTTTGTGGTGTTGAGGATCAAACCCAGGGCCTCAGAGAGTGCCGAGCAGTACTCTATCAACTGAGCTGAACCCTAGCCCCTATCACCACTAGATATTTTATTTTAATTAATTAATTAATTAATCCAATTTAAAAAGTGAGCTTTATTAGGGTAGGAAACAGTTTTGTTCATTTTTGTATCTGCAGAGCTTTCAATAATGCCTACCAAGCAATCTATGTCTAATAAAATTTGTGGAATAAATGAATGGACATGAATCCAAGCATACATTTTCAGGATTGACAAATGAGTCTTACATAATTCAATGTAGCCCAAACAGAGGAACATTCTTTGATCACTTATTTTTATTATAATATAATCATTTTATTATTGGACTATGTGAATTTGTAATTCCAAATTTAAGAGAAAAATTATTATAGAAATATGGTTTTAAAATTCTTTCCTCCAACTTAGATTGCTATTCAAGTCTTAGGATTTTTTACTTCACTTTTCCAATAAGCTTGGAGACTTATAACACAAATTAATTTCTTAGAAAACTGTTTTTCTTATGATAATCTCTTCATATTAAAATATGAGTGAGTCACACACAGCTTTATGGCTTGTAATCATCCTCTCAGGGGAAAAAGAAAACACATCCCTTATTGACATTAGTTAATACCTTCAGTAAGAGCATATCCTATCATTAGTATCATCCCCTGGTGTGAATGAGAAAAGACATTCTTGCAATTTTTGATTGTTTTATACTATAACCAGGACAACCATAATTATACAACTCTAGTCTTAACTATTTTTGTGGTTCAAATAATTTTAGTCAACTGATTTTTTTTTTACATTGAAGAGATGTTGTTGGCTAGGTCAAGCATAAGAGCCAGCATTTTTAAAAGTATTAATCAAAATTATGACGTGAAGCTCTGTTCTTGTGAGGCTTTAGGACTTTCGGTGTCAATTCTTGCATAATTCATGAAGGATTTGCATTCTTTTGTACTCATGTATGGACAGGGGCATGTATAAGGAGGTCATGATTTACATTTATTCTACTGAATCTGTTTATTTATATACCAGTCCAGTGCTCTTTAAAAGTAGGTGAGAGAGAGTTCAAGGATCTTGTCTCTTAGTCTTATTCTATTTTTTTTTAGCTTACAGAGCGAGGCAAATACTGTTTGTCTGCTTATTTGTTTATTTGTTTTTTCAGTACTGGGAGAATGAACCCAGGATCCTCTCCTGAGAATGCATTTGGAATTTAAAGTGCTATTAATAATAATAATTAATAACACACCTGGTAATCCTGAATCTGTTTGCTATGAAAATGAAAACGTTGAGGCATTTTTACTTCCAAATTCAACCTCATTGCTTCAGCCACCTGAAGGGGAACATTGTTTTATTAAGGTGATATGCCACTGCCTTATATTTGATTATATTTGATTACCAATTGATGTAAATCCCAATCTTAACATAATACAGTGCTGGGAATCATTCGTTACTGCTGATAATATTCATAAAAACTGAAATGGATGAATTAAAGCCAGAAACTGTAAATGCTTGCTGGAAGAACTTATGGAATGGCATGACTTAAAGGACTTCTGGGAATTCATGGAGAAGTTAGGAAAGTCAGTCACATAACTTTTGTTATAGTGTATTCCTATAATTCTTCTATTTTTTTTGCTGTTCTCATCTTGTCAGATGCCATCGAATGGGATCTGACTCATAGTGACCCTGTGTTCAACAGAATAAAACACTACCTAACACTCTGCTGTGCACATGAACATTTTATGTTTGAGCCCAATGTTGTAACCACTATGTTTCTTCTCATTTTGAGTTTTGCTACATTGGCAAAAGGAGGTCCCAGGGGCTTTTCTCTATTCCCATCATTAAGGTTGACTCTACTTTGAGGAAACAACATTCTTCAATCCTTTCTTGAACGCCTGGGGGGCTCATTTTCAGGCTCAGTGCTTCTCTGCTATTCATAGTGTTTTTAATGGCTCATTGTTTCAGGAGTGGGCCGTCAGATCCTTTTTCCTATTCTGACTTAGTCTGGAAGCTCAGCTGAAACCTTTGTACCATGTGTGGCCCTGCTGGTATCTGAAATACTGATGGCATAGCTTTCAGCATCACAGCAACATCCAATCCCCCACAGCATGACAAGTTGGCAGACAAGTGAGGGTCTATTTTATTATTAGTTGTTAATGTCTACTTCATCTAATTAATGAATTAAACTTTATTGTAGATATGTATGTATAGGGGAAACCTGGTACACATAGAGCTTGATACTATCTGTGGTTTCAGGCATCCACAGTTTATCTTGAAACATATCTCTGCGCTGATAATAGGGGACTACTACTTAGTGAGAAAAGCCAGGGGAAAAAGAAAAAAACAGAGTAATAGTTGTCTGTAGGGGTACTTTAATGATTCACTGGGATTGAGTATAAGGGAACATTCTGGGGCAAGGATAATATTCTCTTTCTTGATAGAAATGAATATATCAATTTGTTGAAACCCAGTAAGTATCACTTAAACTTTATGTCTTTCATTGTATATAAATGATCAATTTCACAGGATTGGAAAATGGAAAGGACTCAGAGTATTTAATTGAGCATCCTCATGTATAGCCTTCCATATGGGTTACGATTTAACATCAACAAAAAATATCCTTACGACTGGGTCAGCACGCAACTTCACAATAAATGGAGAAAAGATTGAGGTTGTCCAAGATTTTGCTTTGCTTGACTCTATAATCAACACCCATGGAAGCAGCAGTCAAGAAATCAAAAGATGCATTGCTCTAGGAAAAGCAGTGGCAAAAGATCTCTTTAGAGTATTGAAAAGCAAAGATATCACATTGAAGACAAAGGTGCGTCTGACTCATGCCATGGTATTTTCAGTGGCATCATATGGTTGTGAAAGCTGGACATTGAACAAGGGAGAAAGAAAAAGAATTGATGCTTTTGAATTGTGGTGCTGGAGATGTCTATTGAATATACCATGGACTGCCAAAAGAACCAACAGATCTGTCCTAGAAGAAGTACAGCCAGAGTGCTCCTTGGAAGCAAGAATGGCCAAACTGCGTCTCACATATTTCAGACATGTAGTCAGGAGAGATCAATCCCTGGAGAAGGACATCATGTGTGGGAGGGTGGCAGGTCAAAGCAAAAGAGGAAAACCCCCCACCAGATGGATTGACACAGTGTCTGCAACAATGGGCTTAAACATAAGTAAGATGGTTTGCCTGGCACAGAATTGGGAAGTGTTTCGATCTGCTGTACATAGGGTCACTATGAGTTGGACTCAACTCGACAGCACCTAACAACAATAGCAACAACAACATGTATAGCTTTAACCAAGGTAAAGAGAATAGTGTGGCCAGAGAAACACAGGCAATCATTACAGCCAGAGATATTCCCAGGGTCAGCTCCCTAGGATCTATCTCAGTCCCATAGATTATACTTGATCTGTGAATTATAAACTGACAAAATGGGGATGAAGAATCTTATTATGAGGAGACCATGAGGAAAGGAGGAAAAGTTTCCAGTGGAGACATTTGTGCCTTATTAGTTATGTAGTCAGGCCAATGTGTTTAAGCAATTATACCAGGTGTAAGTGTACCTAACAACAATAACAAGTGATTAGTAAACAAGTTAGTCCTGACTGTAAAGCTTAAAATTTAAAATGTAAACAGCGCATTATTGATCTTTATTTAGTGTGCTTATTTTAATCTTGGTGACAAGCACTGCCAGAGATAAGCATAGAATTGTGCAATAATGGTATCTTGGAATTTTTTTTTTTTTCGGTACTGGGGTTTGAGCCCACTGCCTGGAGCTTGCATGCTTTGCAAGTACTGTACCACTGAGCTGCACTCCCAGCCCATTTTCTTACTTTTTGAGACAGGTTCTCGCCAAATTACACAGACTGCCTCTGGTCTCGAACTTGTGATTCTCTTGCCTCTGCCTCCCAAGTCGCTGGGATTATAGGCATGTGCCACTGCACCTGGCTGTGTCCTACTAACTTTTACATTAAAAGAAAAAGTGTGAAAAAATTGATTTTTGGGAGTGGGTTGCCCATCCATCTCTCAAACCTACAGCACCTGGTGTTCCCAGGTGGTCACCTACCCAAGTACTAACCAGGCCCCACACTACTTAGCTTGTGAGATCTGATGGGATTGGATGCCACAGTGCTACGGCTGCAGGCATACAATGGAATTGCACACCTGCAATTTACTTTAAAATGCATAAAAGTTAAAGAGATTGGCAAATGGGTAGATAAGTGCTATGTGGCTAAAAAGAAAGGAGAATGATAATATAATTTAAGAAGTGAACATAGTAGTATTTGTTTTTAAATTCTTTCAACTTTGGTGCATATTTAAATTTTTTCATTAGAATTAGAAAAAACTCTTTCAGTGCACAGATTTATCATGTGTGTTCCATGCTATTGCTCTGACCTTGGGAAAGGGGACAGGCCCAATAAAATGTGACATAAAGCATCTGTCTTCTTTCTTCTATCGTGGTTCATATACTCCTTTCTCTTCTTTCTGCCTTTTCTTTGCTTCTAGTGGCATATGAGCTTTCTGCTCATTGCTATTTCTCTCCATTAAAGTTTCTTTTAAAATTATTCTTTCTCCAATACAATTTTTTTATGTTCTCTCTGCCCCGGAACCAGCAAAGTGAATAGACAATTTATACTAACTTTCTAATAACTATAAACAAATTTCTCAGGAGGTCTACTCTGCAGTTGAAGAGTGCTGACAGCTATGTTTCTATATAATTATATAAAAACTCCATTTTCCTGAGGTAATTTCAACTTAATTGTGAAAAATTTGTGCACATATGGATGTAATTCACAATGCAATGAGGAATATTATAATGAAAAAAATAGTGGCATATTGTATGTAATTTTTATTTGGGAGAAGATGAGAATATATGGAGAGGGGCAAGAAAAGTTTCAAGTAGAAGGTGCATATACACACAGAGTATTTACTTTGAAATATCTCTAGAATTAATGTAGAGTATAAACTGGAATTATATAATTTCTAGAAAGTAATAATGAGAACACATAATAGCTATGGGACCTGTTGGAGGAAAAATTTCACAAGTTAGAAGAAATTCATAGGCTTAAAAATTTGTGTAACAAAACAAAAAATTGAAAATAAATACCCAAATTTAGATATTATAAAATAAACATTATAAAATGCATTTGAAAATAGAAAAACATTGTACAATTGATTAAGATGAAAGCTGATTTTTAAGATAAGATTTAGATAAGTCACTATATAACTAATTGAGTCTGAAGCCACAGCACCTGGGCAGCATCAGGGAGTCTTTCATTCTGTTGTACATAGGGTCGCTATGAGTCAGGAGGACTTGACAGCACAGCATAAGTGAAGAGAGAGAGGGAGAGAGAGAGAGAGAAAGAGAGAGAGAAGCAAGCAAGCACACCAAAAACAAATGACAACAGGTAAAACTTCAGAGACATAAAGGAAACTTAAAAACTCATTAGATACTATTTTATTCAGATTACTCCATAATAGCACTTAAAGATAATCCTCAACTTTTCAAAGAGCGACACATTATTTCATTGTATTGTTGTTGCTGTTATTAGGTGCCGCTGAGTTAGGTCCAACTCACAGAGACTCTGTGTACAACAGAAGGAAACACTACGTACGCACTACCCGACACTGTGCCATTCCTGGCACTGTAACTGACAATACTCCTTTGCTATTCTTAGGGCTTTCGATGACTCATTGTTTTTTGGCATGGGCTGCTTTGTCCTTCTCCCTAGCCTATAGCACCAGGTATTCCCTGGCAGTCTCTCATCCAAGTACTAACTCCGCCCAATCCTGCTTAGCTTCCAAGATCAGACGAGGTCTCTGGAGCCAGGGTGCTATGGCTGTAAGCATATTCCATTCGACAGGCAGCTATGTTTTATTCAATAAGTCTCTTACTGGTAATAATTTCCAGGTTTTTTTGCTATTGTAAATAGTGTTACAATAAATTTTCTTGTGTGAGTGTTGTATTTTTTTCCTTGTTTTTCTTTTTTGCTAATGCTTTTGAGCTAAATCCCTATAATTTAGAATTACATTTTTAAAGGGTAAATGCACAGGTGATTTTTCTAGAAGTTACCAATTTCCTCTCTGGAGTTTTTGTTCTACCCTCCTCCAGGAGTATATGAAAATGAAAACTAGCTCTTTTTTGAAGGAGGGAGTACTATACAAACTGACTTTAAATCTAACTTAGGAAAATGTACAATAAAGAAGATCGGGACATAGTGGTGCATATTTGTACTCATATACCAGTACACAGAAGTAGAAGGATCATGAGGCCAGGCTGGGCTATACACTGAATTCCAGCCCAGTCTTGGTTACTGGATTATGTAGTGAGAACTTCACTCAACATCACCCTTCTTCAAAAAAGAATAAATAGGAAAATGTTGGAAAAGAAGAGCAATGAGAATAGAATTATAAGATTTAAAATATGTAGATGTATTAATTAAGTCAGCATGATATAGGTTAATGAGGCAGAAAGGAAATTACAGAAATAAGTACCAAATCTTATGAGAATTTAGTCTATGAGTAGGATCACTTTGAAGGTAATGGGGAAAAAGATGGGCTATTCAACAAATGGGCTGGGATTTAGCTCAGTTGGTAGAGCACTATGCTGCAATCTCTGAGGTCCCGAGTTCAATTCCCAGCACCGCAAAAATGGGAGAAGGGCCTGGCAATCCATTCCCAAGACAATCCCGAAACAGTCAGCCATTGAAAACCCTATGAGGGTTGGCTATGAGTTGGATATCGACTCGACGGCACCTAACAACAACACAATTCAACAAATAGAGTTGGGCAACTAAGTAACTATTCTGGAAAAATAGTGATGGATTTATATTTACATCTCACAATGCATATTAACATAACATCCAGGTATCTTAAGAGTTTAAATGTGCCATCAAAAACCATTTGAAATCATAAGTACTAAAAAAAAGAATTTGCTAAAAATTCTTGGAGTGGGAAACTTTAATTGAAAACGGAAGATGGCATAATGATCTAAACTTTAAAAATTTGAACTGCCCTCCAAAATATAAACAAAATTAAAATATAAGTGATAAATTTGGGTAATTTTATCTCTTGTTACATGTTGAGAGTACCTAGGGAAAAACCAACAATTAGGCCTAATTTTCCACTGGAGCGTATGCTATAAGCATGCCAAGTGTTTACATCTGGCACCAATTCTAATTGGGCTGGCATTTTTTACTATTGGCTGGTGCTTGTGCCAAATTGATTGTTAAAAGTTTCAGATATCAAACTTTCCAATAATGTAACAGAGAAATGAAAAAATAATATAAGTAGACAGTTCACAAAAAATAATGCCAAGGACTATTCAATATGAGAAGGCTCTCTAGGCTACAAAAGAGACCTATCTCAATAACTAACTAATGAACTAATTACCTAACTAGTTAAATAAATAAAAAAAATTAGGTGAATGTTCAGTTTTCATCTATAAAGTGAGAAAATACTGAAAAGTTTGATATACTTTAGGGCAGACCCTGGTAGAATAGATTTTCTCAAACATTTCTTGTGAGTGTATAAATTGGCACAATCCCTATGGATTGAAATGTGCTAATACTTGTATCCTGTCAGATCTCAGAAGCTAAGCAGAGTCTGTCTTAATTAGTCTTTGAGTGGGAGATCTCATGGAAATACTGGCTGTTGTAGGCTTGGGAGAAGGACCTGGCAGCCCACTCTGGAAACAGACAGCCATCAAAAACTATATGAATAGCAGAGAAACACTGAAATATTTCTGAGCATGGCACAGTTTCGGGCAGTGTTTTGTTCTGTTGTACATATGGTCACTGTGACTTGGACCCCACTTGACGGCACCTAACAACAACAACAATCCTTGTCAAAGTTACAAAGACAGATAGGATTTGACTCACTCATTTGGCTTCTGAGTGTTTATGGCTGTGATATACTTACATAGCTAAAATGTAATTCATAAACAAAGCTATTAATTGGAGAATTTCTTCTGGTTGGAAAATATTAGAAATGACATAAATTTCCACTAATATGGTACTGGTTATAAATTATAATCTTCCAGTGCACTACAAAGATGTGGGCTATGGTTTGAATATGGTTTGCTCCACAAATTTTCATGTATTAGAAGCTTAGTTCCCAACGTAATGCATTGAGAGTGGATGGGAACTGAAAGAGGTGGGCCCAAATGACAAATAATTAGATCAGTGCACACCATTCTCATGAACAGATAATGATTTTTCTCATAAGATTGGATTAATTCTCTTGAGACTAGATTATATCTCTTGGGAGAGATTTAGGCCTTATAGGACTGTGTTAGTTACTAATAGAGTAGGTTGTTATAAAGAAGTCAGCCATTCCTCATGTTCTCCCTCTCCCACATGCCCATTTCCCTTCTGCTGCTCTGCCATATGTGATGTAGGACAAATCCGTTACCATAGCTGAGTTGATATGGTGTCATGCTCTTGGACTTTTCTTCCCCCAGAAGTGTAAGCAAAAAAAAAAAAAAAAAAAAAAAAAAAAAAAAAAAAAAAAAAAAAAAAAAAAAAAAGGAAAAGAAAAGAAAACCACCAAACAAAAATCCACCTCTTCATAACCTACTTAATTTTGGGTATTTTATTATAACAACACAAAAAGAACAGAGATAATATGGTACTAGAAAATACAATAAATCTCTATAATATTATGGAAAGATTATTCAGATACACTGTTAAGTGAAAAATACAAAGAACAGGACAGGGTACATACCATGTTGGTCTAGTGTAAAAATGGTAGATGAATATAGAAAATATATGCATTTTAACTTTATGTAGAAAAAATATGTATTTAACCTCACATATTTCAAAGAAATTTGGAAAGATACACACATACACACAAAATAGTAATAGTGGCTTCCTAGTGAGAATAAGTAGGGGAAGTGTGAAGGACCAACCAACAACAGTGGTAGGAGGGGGATCTTATTCATAAGTTTTGACACATTTTTTGGAACCATGAGAAATCCATCACCTGTTTAAAAATTAAATAAATACATAAGAGATATGAAAATGATTCACTTTTGGTGGTTGGCAAAACTAAGCATGTCTTCTGAAGGAGTAGCATGGGAACAGAAAGTTTTCAATTTTTCCTGTTTGTGATGGAGGTTTTCTCTTGAAGACTACCTACTCTTTATATATGCTTTTTGATTATTATTATAAAACCCAATCTTTAAAGAACAATATAAAGGAAGAATAGGAAAAAATGGATGCAGGAACAGAGAGAAAAGATACAAGGAAAGATTGGGTGCAAAATAATATACTAAGTAAAATAATATGTAATTATTTGAGGTGTTGTTGAAAGATGTAACCAGGAAATAACAAAAGAGAAAATTCAAATATATGAAAACATATTCAAACTCACTAACAAAATAAATGCCATTAAAGAATTATAAAGCATCAGTTTTTGCTTAAGAAGTTAGTATAATTTTTAACAGTAAAGATTCTTAATGTAGTAAAGCCTATAGAAAAGCATTTCCCTAATATTTCTGATGGAATGCATACTATAAAAAAGATGTTGTTGTTGTTGTTAGGTGCCGTCGAGTCAGTATCCTACTCATAGCGACCCTCATAGGGTTTTCAATGGCTGACTGTTTCAGGATTGCCTTGGGAGTGGATTGCCAGGTCCTTCTCCCATTTTTGCGGTGCTGGGAATTGACCTCAGGACCTCAGAGACTTCAGTGCAGCGCTCTACCAACTGAGCTAAATCCCAGCCCGCTCATAAAAAAGATACAAATGATTTAAAAAGAAACACCACTTTCTCTATTATAAAGAGGCATTTTAGAAAGTATTCAAAATATCTTCCATAACTATTTTCTTCTTTACTTGGATTTCCATAATTGTAATCATAATACATTCCTTTATAACAGTTTAAATGAAAAAAAAATGGTCACAGAATGGTGAGCTTTTTTTGCCTTGCTACAACAGAATAGGGCTGGGTTTAGCTCAGTTGGTAAGAGTGCTGCTCTTGTGCTCTTTGAGGCCCTGGGTTTGATCCCCACCACTGCAAAAATGGGAGAAGGACCTGGCACCAACTCCCAAAACAATCCACTGAAAACCCTATGAATGACAGAGAAGCACTGATGTAGTGCTGGGCATGGCACAGTATGAGGGAGTGTTTTCTTTTGTGATATAGACAATTGCTATGAGTCAGACCTGACTCAATGACATCTAACAACAACCACAACAAACAACAACAACAACAGAATGTATAAAGCTGGGTACTTTATAAAGAAAAGAGGTTTATTTAGCTCATAGATTGCCAAAAATCTAAGACTGTACAGCCCCACCTGTTGGGTACCTGATAAGGGTTCAATGATGAAGATCCATTTGGTCACAACATGGCAGATAGCATTACATAGTAAATACAGGTTAAAAATTATCACCTGGTAAGAAAGGAAGTAAGAGACTGAGGAGAGGTCAAGTTCTTTCTTTTATAATAATCTGCTTTCATGGAAACTAATATACTTCTGTGAGACTTAACCCCTCCAAGAGATCAACATTAATCTATTCATGAGGGTAGTTATGACCCAATTGTTTCCCACTAAGCCTAATCTCTTAAAGATCCCAATACATTTCAATATTGTTACCATACTTTTAGCACATGATCCACTGGAGACACTCTTAAACCATATGGACATCACAGTGCTATGTAACAAAGTATTCTAAAATTTTGTGGCTTAAAATCTTACCCTTTATTTTGACATGATTATACAGACAGACAATTTGGCCTGGGTGCAGCAGAGCAGTCAGGTTTTGGTTAAGCTCATTTATGTGGCTCTGGTCAGCTGCCAGGTCAGCTGGAGGCTAACTGGTCCAAGATGACTTCAGTTCATGTTGGCTCCACCTGTCTCTTACCCTCTGGTTGACCAGTTTGGACTTGCTCATAGAGTGATGGCAGCATTCCAAGAGAAAATTGAAGTGTGCAAAGATTCTTGAGTGCCAGGCTTTGCAGTCACATGAAATTGTTTCCTGTATATTCCACTAGCCAATACAAGAGTAACAAGGCGATTCAAGATTCAAGAGTTGGAGAATACAGTTGTTTTTTGATAGGAACTACTGTGTTGCCATTTCTGCCAAAGAGTAAGTATATTTTTTTCACAAAATATTATAGTAGTTGTCTTAATCCTTTCAGTCATCCTTTTTCTCTCTTTCATGACATGGAGTATTCCACTGTGAATCCTGGTAGAATGAGTTATTTGATTTAAAATATTCTATTTTAATCTAACTGTTCCATCTTTCTCGTCTGTTCTTCAATGGATGCTCATCACTTACATAAAACAGAAAGGTGAATTCCATAAGAACTTGCTCATGATCATCCCCACATTTGTTTCTTTAGTTTTCTCCCTTACTATCTCACCACCTCGGGTCTCTAGCCATGTTGCCTAATTTGCTGTTCATAGATACCTCATCAACATTTATGTCTCTGTGTGAGTGTGCATATTCAGAAACCAATGGACATGTTATGTTGTTGTTGTTAGGTGCCATCGAGTCGGTATCCGACTCATAGCAACCCTCATAGGCTGTTTCGGGATTGCCTTGGGAGTGGATTGCCAGGCCCTCCTCCCATTTTTGCGGTGCTGGGAATTGAACTCGGGTCCTCAGAGACTGCAGTGCAGCACTCTACCAACTGAGTTAAATCCCAGCCCTGCCCATGTTATAAATGTCCTTTATTTCTTTATCTGTTTAATGATTTTTCAATTTGTCAAACATCAGTTTAACTCTGTGAAACTTCCCTGATAACTCAGCTTACCCTAAGAAAAATTTAGGAGTAGAGCCTCTTTATTGTACACTTGTTAAATTAAAATTGTTTTTAAGAGAAATTCAGCCTTAAAATATAAGCTTCTTGAGGACAAAGAATGCATCCCAGTCATTCTTGTGTAGCCATGGCTTAACTGTGTATTTAACAGATTGGTTGGTTGGTTGGTAGGTGCTATTGGGTTGTGTCCAACTTATAGTGACCCTAATAGGGTGTTCAATGGCTGATTGTTTTGGGATTGCTTCGGGAGTGGATTGCCACGTCCTTCTCCCATTTTTGTGGGGCTGGCAGTCAAACCTGGGACTTCAGACACTGAAGAGGGGCACTCTACCAACTGAGCTAAATCCCAGCCCCATTTGACAGATGGATAGGTATAATTCTTTAAAAAATTAATAAACGGCCAGGCATAGTGGAATGCACCTTTAATCCCAGTAACTAGGGAGGCAGCGGCATGAGGATCACATGTTTGAGGTCAGAGGCAGCCTGCAGCCTGTGTAAATTAAGGAATTAAAAGTAAAAAATGAGCTGGGGGTTATGGCTCAGTGGTTGAGCACTTGCAACAAGCATACCTGAGGCCTTGGTTTCAATTCTTCAGTACTGCAAAAATAAATGCAAGAGTTAATGGAAGAAGAAACAATTTGTGACAAAACCTGTAAACTTATGTGACATCTGATGTACTCTGACATTTTCACCTGTCACTGATACATAGATGATTGTAAAATCTCTTTTTGTTTGATTTGTAGTCTTATTTCTCTGTTTAGCTGTCATTGTGTTCTTGAGTTCCAAGGCTATCTCTAAATGCCTTTTTTAAAAAAAAATTATATCTGCATATCTTGGCTGTTGACATAGATGTAACTCCCCACCTTCTTAAAACCTGACACATATCTGCTCTTCACCTCCGAAACCTACTGCAGTCATTGACGGAGTCATGGTAAAAAATACTTGGCTCTTTTGTGTACTTTCATTTGGGCTTCAAATGAGGTGATTGGTAGAGAAAATCAAACACAATCATTACTTTGCCTTTATCAAAGCCAAATCTTAAGGAAATTAAAAGTTACCCACAGTCATGCTGCTTATAAGTGGTGGAACTGAGACTCAAACTCAATTTAAAAGGATTATGTTATTTTTATTTTATAAATGACTTCAGAATTGTGGAAATAGATGTCAGAATTTACTAACTGTTCATGGACTGAGACTGAGAAGAGTGACATTTCGGTCCTTATTCTTCCTCACTCCCCTCACCTTGTCAGTTTCCAAAGGTTCTGAATTATCTTAGTAACACTTGCTCATCAGTACTTCTCTTTCTCCTCCACTTATGCTTACATCATTAGCCTCTTTAATAATTGTTTTTAGTAATTATTACAATAGCTGTATAATTAGTCTCCCTTACTATAAAATGTCCTGAGTTTCAGAATAGGGCAATGACTTTTCATTTTAATACTTTTGCATAAACTAGCTATGTATCTAGTAGGGTGCTTGATGGAAATTTAAAGTTAATGCTCATTATGGGACTTAAAATGAGAATATTTTTCTAGAAATACTAGATAATGTGGAATATATGATGGGTAGCAACATGAAAGGGCTGGGATTTGGCTCAGTAGGTAGAGTGCTGTGCCGCAGTCTCTGAGATCCTGAGTTCAATTCCCAGCACCGCAAAAATGGGAGAAGGGCCTGGCAATCCACTCCCAAGGCAATCCTGAAACAGTCAGCCATTGAAAACCCTATGAGGGTCGCTATGAGTCAGATACTGACTCTACAGCACCTAACAACAACAACAGCAACATGAAAATATTTATTCACCTGACTGAATTAAGGCATACACAAACAAAAACTTTTTTTTTGAGAAATCAGGAGCAGGTGTTGCAATTAAAATATAGACAGCATTTTACAAAATGTATTGGTAGAATGGACACCATCCCAGCTATTTAGCCATGTTTGGCTTATGTAAATCCACCTACTGTTGGAGCCTGATAAGTATTTATTTGCATTTTTATTCTAACATTTACAGACTGACATTATTCATAAAATTTTGTGTATCATATCCTGAACACATGGGCATTTATACTTGGCCATCATACACACATCTGTGATTTTTAAGCCAGGAAAGAACATTTGAAAAGGAAAGAAATTTCTCTGGGAGACTAAATGAATATTAGCTAATACCAATGAGCATTTATTATATTCTATGGAATGCATTAAAAGTTTAAAGGCTTTTGTCTTGTTTTATCTTCATAATGCCCACATAAAACTCTTACTCCAATCACCATTTGCAGATGAAGAAATAGAAGTTTAGTTAGGATAAGTATCTTATCTAAGATCGTTCAGCAACAGAAAGGTAGAGTGAGATTTAAAAGCAATTTGAATAACTTCAAAACTCAATAAGAGAGGATCTAGTTGCAGGTGACAGGAAGGATGGCCAGATTCTAGGAATGGGGACTGAATTTCAGCTGAAGAACTCAGTCTCTGGAAGGTTTGCTAAAGTAAATTCTGTTCTACTACATGTGGTTCAGAGGTAGAACTGAATCCCATCTCAGTATCTTGTAATAGTTTTATCTAACTGTATTAGGACAGAGTCACAGCATTAAACTAATTAATTGTTGCATTGGTTTTCCATTGCTGCAAAATGTATTACCATAGACTTAAAACTATACTTTATGTTTAATTAGTGTACATTAAGTTTAAGTACAGTGCTTAAAACAATACCTATTTTAGCTTACAGTTCTGTAGTCTGAATTATGGGCCTGGGATAACTGGATTCTCCTTTCAGGGTATCACAAGCCTGAGATATGTTTACATCTGGAGATCACGATCCTATTCCAAATTTATTCAGTTATCGGAGAATTCAGTTCCTTGTGGTTGCAGGACTGAAGCTGATTCACTTGAAAGTTGTTAGCCAAAATCTATTTCAGCTGGAAGAGACCACTCTCAGACTCTTGTCAGGTTCATCTTCAAGGCCAGCAATGGAAATTATCCTTTATGTTGAATCTCTCTTACATGTTAATTCTATTTTGTCACGAAGAGCCTGTTCACCTTTAAGGATTCATATAATTAAATCAGGTACACTAAGTCAACTTTCTTAAAGCTGACTGATATAAGATGTAATTACACCTACAAAATCCCTTCACAGAAGAATTTAGACTGTTTGATTGCATAATTAGAAGAAAATGTATGTACTAGGGCTCAGAGGCTTTGGGGTCATCTTAGAGTTCTTCCTGCTATAATTCCAGATTCTAGCATCTCAAAGGGACTTCCATGTATCTATAGGCCATGCCCAAGAGAGTCATCTTAATTTCTATTTACTCATATATTATGACAGGTACATACGTTTTGATTTTGTGTCCTTCAATTCAGCAGGTGGTTGTGGCTATGACTTTTTGCCTATGTCTTTACTTTGAACCCTCTCTTCATAGTAAGTAAAACTTTTTTTCTATACCTTTCACTACTGTCTGGAGTATAGATTTAAGCTCATTACATAACATAGAACCATGATCATCCATTGAGTCTTTAGTACACTGAAGGCCTTGGGGACACAGAGGTAAATAAATACATAGAGTCATTATCCCTAAAATATTCACAGTCCCGTGGAGTGCTATGTTTGGGATATAATTTGATTGTGTCTCCCATGGATTCCTTTGTTGGAAGCTTGTTCCTCACTGTGGATGTATTGGAAAGTGGGAAGTAGTGTGGAACCTTTAAGAGGTAGAGCCTAGTGAGAGGTAATTGGATTATTATTAGTGCTACCTATTTTAAGATTTAAATAGTTCTTAGGGGACCCGAGATAGTTCCACAACAGGGAGGTATTAAGAAAAAGTGAACCTGACCGCTTCCTGTTCTCTAGCATCCTGGTTCACCATGTGTTTCCTGCCACTCTCTTATGTTCCTGCCATGATGCCCCCTGCTTTGTGAACCAATACCAATACCATACTCTTGAATCTCCAGTAATGTGAGTTAAATGATCCACTTTATAAACTATCTAGTGGGCTGGGATTTGGCTCAGTTGGTAGAGCACTGCACTGTAGTCTCTGAGGTACCAAGGTCAATTTCCAGCACCGCAAAAATGGGAGAAGGGCCTGGCAATCCGCTCCCAAGGCAATCCCGAGACAGTCAGCCATTGAAAACCCTATGAGGGTCGCTATGAGTCGGATACCAACACGACGGCACCTAACAACAAGAACAGGTATTTTATGTGGTAATAGAAAATGGACTAATAGAAAGACAAAAATTTTAAGCAGTATTTAGCCCTATACTTTTTATAATGTACAGAGATATTATATGATCCAGTGAGAAGAAAATGATGTGATTAACCTTGAAGAAATCTTGATGGACATATCAAAGTGCAAGGTGAACTAATTGAGGCAGAGTGTTCCATGGAGACAACAGGAAATACAGAGTATAATACTTTAATGAAATTGCAAGATACATACTATGGACAAAGCATAGAGTTAAGGGAATACCAAAGAGAAAAATATGGCTAGAAAAAGAGGTAACTAAGTCACTAATGATACCAAAGTTTACAATTAACCATGAAGATATAAAAGCTGTGAATATATATACACCAGAGGTTACAAGTATCCACCATAAAGAAAAAATTTAATGAGACATAAAACAAAATGTAGAGAGGCACTATAATGTTAAGATATTTAAATATATCTCTCTGTCCAAGTAGATTAAGAAATAGTAAAAATCCAGAAGAAATGTAAAATACAATCTGCATGGTAGATCTTACTGACATTTTTGAAATTTATACCGCAATTTGAACAACATAATTTCTTCTCAGGCAACATAGAATAGTTAAAAACCTGATCATGTCTTAAGTCTTTACATGCCATTTCTAAACTCTTATATTGCTACTTGTTCTTCTACAGAAAAGTTCCCCATCAAATACTATTAATTAGTGGTAATATGTTTTATCAATTTTTGAATGTATTTTGTGGTAATACTTTCCCAGTAATTATTCTTAATCTACTATACATTTTTCTGCTTTTTTTCTGGGTTCAACATTTTGGTTGAAATATCTTTGGATACATCCTATAATGGTTATTTTAAATTTTTTACTTGTTTATGGTGAGATGAGTTCCCTGAAGGTCAGTTATTTGTAAGTAGTTCATGGAGGTGAAGCAAAGAGAGAGTTATCTGGAAGATTAACCAGAGTGAAAGGAATGTTATGTCTTAATAAAAAGTGTTATGACTTTCAGTTTGGCCTTTCATCTCTTTCAGATTGACCAACAGACTATTTCATCCACATGTGCTTTTTGCTCCTTCAATATGATGGTGCTGTCTACTGACCCATGTATGTCTGCTTCTCAAGTTTTCATGCAAACTGAGCCAAGAAAAGCTTTATTAGCCATCTTTGTACTTTTCCTCCTTTTTCCAAAGAGAGATTATTGCTTTTCTTCTCCAGGATACTTACTTTTGAGAAAGGTGCTGTGTAAGCTTGTCTGGATTCTAAAAGCATGCAGTTTATGCCTCCAATATTCTTAGTTTTGTTACTTAATGATGATTTACTGAGGAGCTGAGGAAAACACCTGTCTTCAATTTTACCTTTTAAAATTATAAATTTGGTTTTCTACTTGGGTCACTTTGAAGACGAAGGTGTACCTGACTCATGCCATGGTATTTTCAGTTGCATCATATGCTTGTGAAAGCTGGACAGTGAATTAGAGAGACAGGATGGAGAATTCATGCTTTTGAGTTATGGTGCTGGAGATGAATGTTGAATATGCCATGGACTGCAGAAATAACTGACAGATCTGTCCTAGAAGAAGAGCAACCAGCATGCTTCTTGGAAGCAAAGATGGCTAGTCTGCATCTTACATATTTGGGACATTTCATCAAAAAGGACCAATCCCTTGAGGAGGATATCATGTTTGGGAGAGTGGCAGGTCAACTATAAAAACAAAAACCATGAACTAGATGGATTGACACAGTGTCTGAAACAATGAGCTTAAACATAAAAAATGATTGTGTGCATTGCACAGTGTTGGGAGTGCTTCATTCTATTGTACATAGGGTCACCATGAGTCAGATATGACTTGATAGCGCTTAACAACAACAAATTTGAGTTACTATAGCATTTCATTTACATTTAAACACACACACACACACACACACACACTCTCTCTCTCTCTCTCTCTCTATATATATATATATATATATGTATATATATGTATGTATGTCTTAAGAATCTAGACTCTATGTTTGTTTTTCTTTTTTAATTTATAGAGATTCTTGTTAATTTTTTTCAGTGATGGGGATGAGTACCCAGTGCCTTAATTCATGCACACTAGGAAAGTGCTTTACCAGTGAGGTGCACCCCTAGCTCACTGACAGAGTTTCTTTAGAAACAAAAGCCCTCAACTAAACTATGTTGCAATATATTGAAATATTATGAAAGTGGGCTCATTAATATTTTAAATGATGAGTATATTTTGCCTATGTATTCAATTGAGAATAAATAACATTACATTCTATAGTTATGAAATTTTATTTTTTTAAAATAACATGGAACTCTTGGTGAGATTTATGAGTGTCAAATACTTGTTACTATAAAGAATTGGCATCATAGCAATACATTTTTTTTGTTTTGTACATGACACACAGTACATTTTTAAATTAGATATTGCACAAAAAGTGACAATAATTGAAATGAGCTAGTCTATAATTTAATCATCTCCAGGGTGACATTGTCACATTAGTTTGTATTATTTTGCCACAGTCTAGCTAGAAGTGACTTTAAATAATTTATGCCTATTATAATTATGTCATTTCTCCTCTTAATTATATAATTTTGAAAAATAAAAAATGCTCTCATTATTCAAAGATATAGTAGTGAAACATATTATTAGATTTTTAGTTTCTCAATATATTATAAATTCCATGTAGACAGAAATCATATTTATTTACTTGTCTTTGTACTTGGCTACTTTATATAACACTAGGACCAGGTTAGGAATATGATGAGTTTTTAAAAACTAATTTATTCCTTTTCATGGTGGCAGTTGTTTCTGATTCTTATTTGATATTTCTTGACATGAGAAAAACTCCTGTCAATTATGATCTTCTAAAAGTAGAAATCTAACTGTACTCTTGAATTCTTATAGAACTTTATCTTTAGAGATATTTATTACCATACATTATAATTTTTTCACTTAATTAGGTCATTAGTAGAATCTTTGTCCCTTTTGTCTTTTTTATTGATAGAGATTATATATGAACTACTTAAAGCAGTATTACCTTAAATTATGACCACTCAGAAATTTTATTTATAATCTCTTATTTTAAAGACATTGGGAATAATCTCAGAAGTTAGAGGTGCCAAGATATCATTAGAACTCACACTTTCTCCAGAAAATATTTAGTCATTCCCAACATGTTCTTCTAAACTCTGCTATGCAGTAGTTTCTCAGATTTTATTTCATGGAATTTCCTTATTTGGGGGGGTCTCTGATTACATACTTTCTCTTTTTTACTTTGATCATGACGCCTTTTGGTGATCATCCATCACTCTTGCCTCTACTACCTCACTCAATATAAAATGGAGACTGGGTGATCACATGACCCAAATCCTCTGCACTTTTTTATGTGACTATCTTGAGTTGGGTTCCTCAAGAAATTTCCAACAATTTTGAAGTATTCAGCCTGATTCCTGAAAATTTATGCATCATTTTCTTTGCTCAAATTCTCTGTATTTCATTTATATCATTATAGTTTATGGTACAAGATGACAGCTACTTTTTAGTTTTATTAAAGAGATGGAGTTGTCTTTTAAATTTGGCTTCTATTATTTAAATTTTGTTTTTAGTTGGTTTCTGAGAGGAGCTAGGATAAAATCAACTTTACTATTTTTAGCTGAAAGCACCTAAAGCAATGAAATGTACAAGCAGATTTTATTTTCTTTTATACAGGTATAGTGTAGATCAATAGAGAATTCCTACGGGAAACAAAAAATAAGAGCCTTGAGTGTAATGATGGAATACTTACTGGTAATCAGCTCTTTATGAATAGAGGTATTGAGCCATAAGGTCAAGAACTTCCTGAATCCTTGTAGAGTCAATTTAACTATTACAATTTAGAATACTCATATGCTGCCAATTCAGGATTTTACTTCTATTATTTCATGATTTCTATTTTACAAAGCAACTAGTCACAAAGAATTTCTAAATACCTAAATGAATAATTCAAAGCAGTCCAATAAGCCATATTTTCTCTGTAGTTTCAGCAGAAAAGAAAAAAAAACCATCTCTTTTCTATGAACTGATTAATAATAATAAATGTTTTAAAAACCACTGAAAAATGAAGGAACAGGTATATTTAAAACATTTAAAACCTAATTTGAGATTTAAAGTAATGCATAAATACTGTGCAGTTAATTGTTATATAGCCTAGTTCATATAATTTTATCAGTTTGTTAATCAGCCTTTTATTTATTTATTTTTTTTGTGGTACCCAGGGGCTTGCAAATACTTTGCAAGCCCTGTACCACTGAGCTGCTACCCTAGCCTATTTTAAATTTTTTTAAAATTTTGAAACAGGGTCTTCCTAAATTACATGGGCTACCTCTGGCCTTGAATTCACTATCCTCTTGTTTCCACCTCTCAAGTCATTGGGATTATAGGGGTGCACCACCATGTCTGGTATAATCTGCTTTTATCTTGAAGTTTCAATTAGCAAGCTAATTTATCGCAGGTAGTATTTGCTTCAGACACATTTGAAGAGGCTTTCTTGCAATATTAAAAGCCACCAAACTAAGCTAAGGGAAAGAACAGAAAGGTTCAGGAGATTGGAGTTGTAGCTCACTGGTAGAGTGCCCTACATGTGTGAGGGTCAATCTTCAGCACCCCAGTTTCAAAATAATAGTTCTATATCCTGATCTCAGAGGTTAGGAAATGGAGCAGGCCGTTCTTGGGCTCTCAGGTTGTTCTGGGGACTTTTGTGAGTATTACTTTGTGCCTCAGAATAATGAGTTATAAGAGCAATGATTCCATTGTCATGAATTTGCACCTTTGATATGCATATCCTCTTTTTATTTTTCTGAAAGTCATAATTCACACCAGCCTTCTGCCCTGACTGAGATAATGTTATTTTTCTTGTTGGTAAAAATAAAATTCTACAGGTAATTTACTGATGTGCTAATTATCATTTACAGAACTAAGGAACACTATGGTTCCTCAAATTGTTCCTATCCTGAGAAATGTATTTACATTTGCAAAAACTCTGAAGCACAAAATGATCTTAGTTTGTGGATTGCTGCCAAACATTTAAGCAACACACTCATAACTTCTTTTTTTTTTTCTTTTTTTCTTTTTTTTTCTAAATTATCAGCTATGCTTGATCAGAAAATGCCATAGTGACACAGTGGCCGATTGTGAACAATTACTTCATGGTATCAGTGAGGATAACAACATATCAGCACGAATGGAAGCATAGTAGATAGGCAGACACACACACACACACACACACACACACACACACACACACACACACAGGGTAGAAGCATTGAGTTGCTTAAAGACCTGCAAAGGAAATAATACTCCAATTGATTCAAAATTTCAAAAGTTTTTAATTGTCTGCTCTTTTTCATTTTCTCACCTCCTTTGCTGCCATCTGGACATGCTGCAGCTGCTGCTTCTCGGTCATTTCCAAGGCTTTTCTGTTTTCTTTTCTGTCTCTTAATCTACACCTATATAAATCCAATTTATCCTTCAAATCTTACTTCACCCTTCCTCTGTGAAATTTATTTTTATTTCCCAACTGGTGCTGATGTCTCATTTTGTGCCTTGCTCAAGGCTTTTATAATTGTGTGCCTTGGTCAAGGCTTTGGTTATTGGATTTGAGATACAGTAGTTGATTTATTTGTCTTATGCATTTCCTGGATTCTGGGCTTGTTGAGCATAGGAGCTTTTCTTCCTTAATCTTTGTATTTCTCCTCTCCTTACTTCATTCTTTGTTGGGCACATGGTAAATAATAATGTTTTCTGTTTGAACAGTTAACCCAAACTTACTTCTTACCTGCCTTAGCATCATAGACATCAGTATTATGGTTTTATTAAGAGTTTGCTGGCTGTCCCCTGTTGTCTGCTCATTTACTTTATCTCTACTTTAGGTAGGGTTTTATCATGTTTCTTTTCTATCTTCATTTTTTCCCAAACAGAAGTTGACTCTATACATTTATCTTCTCCATATTTATAACTTTACCTGGTTTAATTATTCTCTTTGTGAGTATAGTAACCAGAGATGTACAGATCTTAAAAGTATTTCTTTGTACTTCCTCCATACTACCTGTGTGAGAAAACACTGACCTTCAATTTGTTTCACTTTTTTCTCCTCAATTTCTACACCCATTGCTGAGAGCTACTTGAAAAAAATGTGTAACCTACTGAATACCTTAACTCAGATGAAATTTAGAAGGTCCAAATTCTATACCAACAAATTAAGTTCATCATCTTACCTATACTTTTCTTCTCACTATTGTTTTATTGAGAATGATAACAATAGAAGAATGTATAATATAAACAATATAAAAGAGGAAAATGGACAAGAGGAAAGACACCCATAAATTGATGTCTGGGTCTTTTAATTTTACAATATCATTTTTATCATTCATAGTATACATTCTTATGTAGATTTCAAAATTATTATGAATGACTGCCTGGATTGGGTGGCTCTGCTATCTGACAAGACCTCTAGATGGGCCTAGTAAATCAAGCTGAGCTGCTGGGTGGCATAACAATTTACTCTGATCAGCTAAGCCATAGAGTGTGTTCCCTGACCAGATGGCATGACTATTTGAGTTCAGCAGTTGAACTTGGTAACAGGAGAGACCCTGAGATTAGGCCAAATCATTGATTGGGATAGATGGGACCAGCTGCTATGCTCAGTAGAAATGCACTGTGGAAATGTGTCCTTTGGCTAAGCTTTGAGTCTGGGCTGAGTACTGTTAAACTCCCAGGTGTGGTAGAACTACCCTTGCTCTTTGCCAAAAGATGGGTCTCTGGATTAGGATCCAAGGCTGATTGTGGAGACTAGATTCAAGCCAAGTGGAATGTCTGACAGCTTCTGGGGATGACCTTCTCTACCTTATGGGTGACATATGCTGCCAGCTTCTACCTTTGATCAGGTGTTGTCAGTGTTAGGTATAGCGAGCTCCCCTCAAAATCTGTGTGGATGCCACTGTGGGCTCAATCTCCTTGGTTATTTCCGACTGATCCCAGGTGTGCTATTCCCCCATGTGAATACCTGTGCTATTCTCTGCATTTCCCAGGAGATGAGACAGAAATGGGCTTCCTGAAAAACATCTCAGAATAGTGGGGAAGCTGGATGCCTACCTCGACATCCGTTCCTTCTGTATAAACTGTAGTCCCTGAGTGGTGCTTTGCATGGCCCTGTGCTAACTTGAGAGGTGGGCATGGTTAAAGTGAGACTATTTTTATTACGCCTTCCATGGAATTTTTTAGTCTTTTCTGTGGAACATACAGGGGGGGACTGGGGCTTATTGCTAACTTTGGGGGTTTTTACCAGGGTGTTCTTGTCTGTAGATAATTGCTAGTTGAACTTTCTGGGGAGGATAGTAAAACCTGAGAACTTCAGTTCTGCCATCTTGCTGATGTCTCTCCTAATACTCAAGATTCTTTTCTAAGGGCAAAGACACCATAGACCCATTATTTGATGAAAAAGTAGCCATGTATGCTAGGGCAGTGGGGTAGATTGTTGAGAGACCAAAGAAAATACCTGGATTTATCAGGTGAGAAGTAAATTTTAATGAAACTTATAGGCAAGTTGAATTACTAACAGGGAAGCTAGTGTGTGTGTGTGTGTGTGTGTGTGTGTGTGTGTGTGTGTGTGTATTTAAGATATTTACTAATAGGGACAGTGAGTCCAATGGCAACAGACTGGACAGATAATCTGACCAGAGAATCCAGTGGTGGGGGCTGGATCAGTAGCACTTGCTCTTCTCCCAGTGCCTTTTCACATGGTTTACTGCAGAGACAGGAGCTTTATAGGTTAAACTACATAAACATTGACATCATTACCTTGCTCTGTTCCTTGTATGACCAATATTCTTAGGAAAGCTGACTTAGCACATGTACAGAAAAGCAGGTTCCCCTTGCAGATAATACTAGTTTGCTTAGTTCCCAGTGGACTTGTGGAGAGTTAACTTTGTCTGGACATTTGGATTTGGGCCCAGTTGGCACACTTCTAGTATGCCATTGGCTTGGTGAGAGTACTGCAAACTCTGTAAAACCAGAAACTATAGTTGAAAATAACAGATTACCAAAGTATTATTAGTGTAGCATAGCTTACAATTGTCTAGGAGTCACTGGTGAACCACTCCCGAAACAACTAGCCATTGAAAACCTATGAATAGCAAAGAAACATTGTCAGATATACTGCCAGAAAATGAGCCCCTCAGGTTGGAAGGCACTCAAAAGACTACTGGGGAAGAGTTGCCTCCTCAAAGTAGAGTCTACGGTGATAACAGAAATGGAGTAAAGCCCCAGGGACCTCCATTTGCTGAAGTGGCACCACTCAAAATGAGGAGAAACAACTGTAAAGATCCATTAATAATTGGAACATGGAACGTACACAGCATGAATCTAGGAAATTAGAAATCATTAAAAAGGAAATGGAGCACATAAATATTGACATTCTAGGCCTCAGTGAGATAAAATGGACTAGTATAGGCCATTTTGAGTCAGACAATCTTATGGTCTACTATGCTGGGAATGATAAAGAGAAATGGGGTTGCATTCATCATTGAAAAAGACATTTCAAGATCTGTCATGAAATACAATGTTGTCAGTGATAGAATAATATCCATATGCCTACAAGGAAGGCCAGTTAATATGACTATTACTCAAATTTATGCACCCACCACTAGGCCACAAATGAAGAAAGGGAAGATTTCTATGAGCTTCTGCAATCTGAAATAGATCAAACATGCAATCAAGACATACTGGTAATCACTGGTGACTAGAATGCAAAGGTTGGAAACAAAGAAGAAGGCTCAGTAGTTGGAAAATATGGTCTTGGTGACAGAAACAAAGCTGGAGATCACATGATAGAATTTTGTCAGACCAATGACCTTTTCATTGTGAATACATTTTTCAACAACATAAACAGAGACTATACATGTGGATACACCAGATGGAACATACAGGAATCAAATTGACTACATATGTGGAAAGAGATGATGGAAAAGCTCTGTACAAAATGTCAAAACAAGACCAGGTGCTGACTGTGGATCAGACCATCAACTTCTCATATGCAAGTTCAAACTGAAGCTGAAGAAAATTAGAACAAGTATACGAGAGCCACGGTATGAGCTTGAGTATATCCCACCTGAGTTCAGAGACCACTTTCAAAAATAGGTTTAATGCATTAGACACGAATGACAGGAGACCAGAAGAGTTGTGGCACAACATAAAAGATATCATTCAAGAAGGAAGCAGAAAGTTCTTAAAAAGACAAGAAAAAAAGAAAAGACCAAATTACATGTCCAAAGAGACACCGGACCTTGCCCTTGAACGTCGAGCAGCTAAAGCAAAAGGAAGACATGATGAAGTTAAGGAACTAAACAGGAGATTTCAGAAGGCAGCTCGAGAAGACAAAGACAAATATTATAATGACATGTGCAAGGAACTGGAGGCAGAAAACCAAAAGGGAAGAACACGCTCTGTGTTTCTCAAGCTTAGGGAAGTGAAGAAAAAATTCAAGCCTCGAGTGGCAGTAGTGAAAGATTCTACAGGGAAAATATTAAATGATGCAGGAAACATCAAAAGAAGATGGGAAGAATACACAGAGTCATTATATAAGAAAGAATTGTTAGATGACCAACCATTCCAAGAGGTTGCATATGAAGAGGAACCAATGGTGTTGAAGGACGAAGTGGAAGCTGCCTTGAAAGAACTGGGGAAACACAAGGCTCCTGGAATTGATGGGATACCAATAGAGATATTTCAACAAACAGATGCAGCACTGGAGATGCTAACATGTTTGTGAGAACAGGTTTGGAAAACAGTTACTTGGCCAACTGACTGGAAGAGATCCATATTTATGCCTATTCCCAAAAAAGGGGATCCAACTGAATGTGCAAACTATCGGACAATATCATTAATATTGCACATGAGCAAAATTCTACTAAAGATCATTCAGAAGCGACTGCAGCAGTATATAGACAGGGAATTACCAGAAAATTAAGCAGGATTCAGAAGAGGGCGGGGAACCAGGGTCATCATTGCTGATGTCAGATGGATATTAGCTTAAAGCAGAGAATATCAGAAAGAGGTCTATGTATGTTTTATTGACTATGCAAAAGCATTTGATTGTGTGGATCATAATATATTATGGGTAACACTTCAGAAAATGGGAATACCAGAACACCTAATTGTGCTCATGAGAAATCTGTACGTGAACCAGGAGGGAGTTGTTCGAATAGAACAAGGAAACATTGCCTGGTTTAAAGTTGAGAAAGGTGTGCGTCAGGGCTGTATACTTTCACCCTATCTCTTCAATTTATACGCTGAGCAAATAATCTGAGAAGCTGGACTTTATGAGGAAGAACATGGCATCAAGATTGGAGGAAGACTCATTAACAACCTGCATTATGCAGATGACACAACACTGCTTGCTGAAAGTGAAGAGGATTTAAAACATTTACTGACGAAGATCAAAGATCATAGCCTTCAATATAGGTTAGGACTAAAAATCAACAAAACAAAAATCCTTACCACTGGGTCAGCACGCAACTTCACAATGAATGGAGAAAAGATTGAGGTTGTCGAAGATTTTGCTTTGCTTGGCTCTATAATCAACACCCAGGGAAGCTGCAGTCAAGAAATCAAAAGACGCATTGCTCTAGGAAAAGCTGTGGCAAAAGATCTCTTTAGAGTATTGAAAAGCAAAGATGTTACATTGAAGACGAAGGTGCGTCTGACTCATGCCATGGTATTTTCAGTGGCATCATATGGTTGTGAAAGCTGGACATTGAACAAGAGAGACAGAAAAAGAATTGACGCTTTTGAATTGTGGTGCTGGAGACGTCTATTGAATATACCATGGACTGCCAAAAGAACCAACAAATCTGTCCTAGAAGAAGTGCAACCAGAATGCTCCTTGGAAGCAAGAATGGCCAGACTGCATCTTACGTATTTCGGACATGTAGTCAGGAGAGATCAATCCCTGGAGGAGGACATCATGTTTGGGAGAATGGCAGCTCAACGCAAAAGAGGAAATCCCTACACCACATGGATTGACACAGTGTCTGCAACAATGGGTTTAAACATAAATAAGATGGTTTGCCTGGCACAGACTTGGCAAGTGTTTTGATCTGCTGTACATAGTGTCACTATGAGTCGGACTCGACTCGACGGCACCTAACAACAACAACAACAACGTGAGTGTGTGTGTGTGTGTGTGTGTGTGTGTGTGTGTATTTTTATTTTTGTGTTACTGGGGGTTGAACCCAGGGCCTCACTCCTGCATGTTTTGCAAGTGCTGCACCACTGAGCTATGCCACCAGCCCATTTTTTTTTTTTACTGTTTTGAGACAGGGTCTGACTAAGTTACGTAGACTGCCTCTGGTCTTGAACTTCCGATCCTCCCACCTCCGCCTCCCGAGCCGCCGGGATTATAGGCGTGTGTCATGGTGCCTGGCCACCAACCAATATTTTATGTGCATCTTTAAAAGGATATAAAGAAAAAATTAAAGTAATTAGTGCATATTAGAGTGGGCATGTTTTATCATGCTTCCCTCAATTATTTCCATAAAATGGGAAAATGTCTCTCAGGATAAAGCTGTTTCACTGAACAGCATAGCATAAAGGATGCTTGTGAAATGTTGCACTTTCCATTAAAAATAGTCTCAGAAATATCTCCTTAAAAACTAAATGTTAAAAGTAGGCATAGTGTTACACTCCTGTAATCCCACACTTGGGAGGCTGAGACAGTAGAATTGTGAGTTCAAGGCCAGCCTGGACTATAAAGTGAGACCCTATCTCAACAAACAAGCAAATAAACAGGAAAACAAACTAAATACTATGGAAAAGTCAATCAAAAGGAAGAAAAGGAGAAGTGTCTGTCTTAGAACTGTAACCAAGGTGCTCCTTGGAAGCAAGGATGGCATCTTACATATTTTGGACTTTTTGGCAAGAGGGTCCAATCCCTGGAGTAGGAGATCATGAATGGGAGAGTGGCAGGTCAGTTAACAAAAGGAAGCCCCTCAACTAGATGGATTGACACAGTGGCTGCAACAATAAGCTTAAACATAAAAAAGATCGTGTACATGGGATAGTGTTGGAGTTTTTGTTTTGTTGTACATAGGGTCAGTACAAGTGGAACCTGACTCAATGACACCTAGCAACAGCAACAAAAATAATCACTGTTCATATATTAAGTATAAATAAGTATATGCTTTCATCAATTCCTATTTTACATCTTGCTTCTAACCATCTACAATCTAAATTTAAGGTCATCACAATATCTCAAAATCTCAATCTTTACATTTCAGCAAGTATTTCTAGTTGTATTTCTCATTTTTTTCTTATCAAAGTTTAATTTATCATGTAGGGAACGGGTGAACCAAGAGTCTATGTGTAAACTCTGTGACCACAGTTGGAGAGGTCTTGCTTGCTGCTGCATCTCTGCAACATGGCATAATGCCCAGCCTAAAGTAGATTCTCAAATAAATAGTTGCTGAGGTAACAAGGAAAATTTGGCCTAGGTAACAAAAAGATCACATGTTAAATCCAATTGTGGGAGCTAGGTGCTGTGGTGCATGCCTGTAATCCCAGTGACTCAGGAGGCTGAGGCAGGAAGATCACAACTTTGGGCCCAGAGGCAGCTTGGGAAACTTAGTGAGACCCTGTCTCAAAATAAAAAATAGAGAGGGGCTTTGGGTGCAGTTCAGTAGTAGAGCACTTGCCTAGCAAGTGCCAAGCCCTGGGTTCAACCCTCCAGTATTGGAAAAAAAAGTAGAGGTTGGAAATGCTACAAGGAAAATGAGGAATAATTATATTTGGAGAGAATAGGGTGGCCCAAAGATAAACATAAATCAGTTATTTCTTGATTATAATATTGGAAAGAGATATACTACAAAAATGCAAGGAAAGTAAATATCATTGGAAGAAACTAGAGTCTGGACTGTCATTTCTACACATAGTTGAGATGTGACTTAGAGTGAGAAGTAAAAAATATGTTTCATAAATCCAGTAAAAACACTGAGTATGTATATATAAGCCTATGTCTTTGAAAAAGCTTAGATGATACTGGTGATATTAAGAAATGATCTTCAGACTATACCATTGTTTATTGTTTTACTTGATTAGAATATATAAAAAGCTAGTCTATAAGCAATGACTTCATTTTTGCAATTATCTTTTGTAATTTATAATTTTTATGAGTTTCTGGTTTCTCTTCTTAAAG
>VMDO01021065.1:0-36176 GCA_007922755.1 Pedetes capensis
TTCACTACAGAAAAAGTTTCTATCTTAGATGGAACTGGAACCCAAGGATATATAGAAAAATATTACCATAAAATTTTCCAAGTAAATGGAAGAGAAGACTTGGGTGGGGGGGTGGGATGGGATTGGGGGAGGAAGTGCACAGGAGGGTAAGGGGGAATTTATATGTATAATGTACAATAAAATGCACATATGGAAATGTCACAATGAAAAGCATGTCAGAATGAATCACATTAAGGTGTACATTAAAAATTTCTAATAAAAAAGAAAAGCTTCCCTGAGTGACTCCCAGGGGGAGCAAAATTGTCCTAAGGTAAAGGGGGTTGCCCTTAGTGCTTTTAAAGGAGAGAAAGAGGGGCACACTCTAGAGGTAGTTATAGTCACAGGAAAACTTGGGCAGAGGGAAAGGAACATAGTCTCAGACAGCACCCAAATCTTTATTGGCTATCTTACAGAGGGGAAGTAGTCTTGGGTATAAGGGAGCCATTGGAGGGAGTAGGGAATCCTCTCTGGAGTGAAATGAGAGGCCAGTAATAGACTCTCCGGAGGGGTTAAATTATCATCACCTTCTAGTTTATCATGCCCAGGCCATTACCGAAAAGATCCAATTTATTTTAACATTAGCACGTATCCCAAAAGGGGATTTCTGAGAATTGACAGTGGATTTTTTTATGTGTTTGAGAGGACAACATGCCCAAGGAGACAGGCATCCCTGTCCAATCCAGGCAACAAAGGAAAGTTTTGGGATTTGTGAGTTTCCAGGACATTTCCTTTCAACCCGTGACCTTGGTACAGCCGGCTTGCCCGAGCTCTTACCATCTCTATGTTACTCATCCTTCCCTTCATGAGCAATTTGGTGTCCCATTGAAAGGGGGACTGTAAGAATCTCAGTTTGGCCAGGAAAGACAAATTAGGGAGTTTACTGAGGTCTAAAATATGTTAGAGACTAGAGAGTAGAGGCCGTTTGAAAAATAGGAATTTGGAAGCTGAAGCTCTTCTCTCCATTCCCATATGTGCAAACCCAGAAATATAAAGGAAAAAGTACCTGAGGAGATCTTGGACTTAGCAATGGGAATTGGTGTAGTTAGATGTGAAGGGGGCAAATTGCACCCTAGAAACAGTACCGCAAGGGAAAATGGTGGGAAAAAAGTGTTCCTCCCACAGCAGCGGGAGAGGCTGCAGGTGGGCCGGAGCTGTGTAGAGGCTTTTTATACTTCTGTGTATTTTAATCCCAGGAAGCTATATTTGAGCCATAACCTGAACAAGTAGCAGTTGTAAATATAAATATAGACAAAATATGTTACCAGTTCTAGAGATTGAGATAATATAACCTTTATGTTAAAACTATATAAACCAAAGTAATTTAGTAAGCAAATTAACCAATTTAAAGAGGAGCATTGAATCTAAGTTATGGTTATGACAAAATGAAGGTCACTTTACTTGGCCAAACTTAAAATCTTTTATTTATTTTATGTCTTAAACCTCATTGATACTCGAAATTTTAAATGTCTCTTGCATTTTTCCTAGTCTCAAGGTCAGTTTGATAATTAACTCTTGAGTACCTGTACCATTTAGTTAGGACTGGCTTGAGGTAACCCTGAATAACTGATTTTCTTTTTTTTTTCTTTTTTTTTTTTTTTTTTTTTTGGTGGTACTGGGGGTTGATCCCGGGGCATCGCGCCTGCATGCTTTGCAAGTGCTGGACCACTGAGCTGCACCCCCAGCCCTTTTATTTTTTTTTCCTTACTTCCTGAGACAGGGTCTCGCTAAGTTACATAGACTTCCTCTGGTCTCGAACTTGCGATCCTCCTGGCTCCTCCTCCCAAGCCGCTGGGATTACAGAAATGCGCCACCACGCCCAGCTAATAACTAATTTTCTTAAAAGCACGAGAAAAGAGGAAGAAACCCAGATAGTTAAAGTGAGAGGCAGAAAAATGCCTCTATGGTGTACTCATACACACAAAAAAGAATATTGAATCATAAACATAGGCCAACAGCCAGACTAACAGACAAAATGACATAAAGCAATTACCTTAAATCACTAATCATCACAAGCATGAACTAACAGGAGGTTGAAAAAGTATAACACAGTTACTCTTAGATGTTGGATAAGTACCGGGTGCTAACCTGTTGCGCCACTGGAGCGCCTTAGTCTTAGATGTTTAAACCCAACTGTTACCATACAAGCAAAAGCACATGTAGGCAAGACATTCATTTATAAAAATAAAAAGCCTAACAATTTGTACTATTTATTTGATTACTTCCTCCCTTTCCCTCAGAGAAGAGGGGGTAATGGCAAAGTCTACAGGGATTGCTTTGTTTTCTATAGGGAGCAGGAAGAGATCCCTGTTATTATAAGTTGGCACTACCCAAGATGGTCCCCAGGAAGGATATTCCCATGTGGGTCTTGTGGCCTGGGGAAGGGGCATGGCATGGCCCATGCTTCTGAGGTAAGGCTATATTCTTTGGAAGCAGTTTAAAGCAGCAAAGGAATGCACAGGGAGGGGTCAGCATGGTTACTGTAACACTTGATACCATTAAGGTAGATATAGTAGAGTTTGCTTGCTAGCATAACAGAAAGAGATATGGTCTAGCCCACACAGCGTGAGAGCCTAAATCTCCTAGTCTCTGAAAATTTAAACTTAGACCATGCCATAATGGGAGGGGAGAAGGAGTTAAATTGTTAGTTCACATTTACGTCTGGCCTCATGGCTATTGGATATAAGCACATAAATAGGAACACAGAAAGGGCTTACACATGCTATATCATGAGAAGAAGAATCCAGAGGTTAAGGATGAAGTCAGGCAGAAAAAGTGTAAAGCAAAAGGCCAAAGAAGGAGGGGAGGGGCTTTGGGACTGAGCATGAGCATGTGCACCACCTGCTGGGATTGTATCAGGCTGACAGTGGCCATAGTTGCATTGTACAGTGTCAGCAGATGACATTATGGCATATTTCAGCTTGCTGCTGGGGCATGCATTTCAGGAGTGCACCACTACGGCCTCTTGGTGCTAGTTCTTAGGGCCTAAGCGTATGAGTGCCCTTGCCACAAGGCCTAGGAATGAGCTTAATCTAGTGCAGGGCAAGCGTTTGGGTTTCCCTCCCCCAATACTATGTGCAGCCACGTGGTGGCAGAGGCCTGGAGGGAAGGGCCACTGAGGCACGCTGTGCAGGCCTTAGGGGACCTTCCTCCCTGTAGTGACCCCAAGATTTAGAATCCAGGGCCACCACACAGGCTGGCATAAAGAGAAGGGAGACAAAGAAAAGATGAAAACATTCCAAAGAGTTCTAAGAGAGACCTACAATAAAAAGAAAAGAATCCTTGGGATAGACAGAGAGAATGGCTGAGAAGTTTGACCTAAGGCAGAGTTTAGTGAAGTGGCCATTTTTAAAAGCTAGGGAGTTTGGGCCAGGAAGAAGGAGACAGGGAGAAATGGAAAATGTGACCTCCCAGCCACATGAGGCTGGCCAGAGTCCCACAATTACTAAGGAGAACATCTGTTTCCCCCAGAGAGTCTGGGTGATAGTGTAGGAGGGATAAAAGAAAAGGATTGCTGAGAGGTGAAGATGAGTACAGGAGTCAGTAAGAATAGGCTGTCCTGAGGAATTCTCTGGGACCTCTACTCAGGGAGATATTAGAAATGTTATCTTTGTTATCTATGTCACAGCACCATATGTTGTCTGGAAGATGTGGGGAGCAGAGGTAGGCAGGTCTGGATAATGGGCCTGGGAATCTGGCAGCAAAACCTTGGTCCTTGTATTTAGCATACAAAAAAATGTATACCTGATATAGAAGTTTTAGTATGAAATACAGAATAGGTTTATTAAAGATAATATACCTTTAAGGAATAATTACAGGGAAAACTGAGGGAGCTGGAGAGGGTTAGGTAAACTTGGAAAGGAAATTGGAAAACACTTGCATTCCCTAGGTGAATTGGCATAAGGATGATTCTATTCCCCAGGGGAAGTTAAAAGAAGCCAGAGAACAGGAGAGTTAACCGGGCTTTAAGAAGGAAAGATGCCTTGAATTGACAGAGGCGATGCCAAGCCCAAGAGAAGGGAAGGCACGCCCATAGTTGTTGGAGAGAGAAGAGCAGAGGAGCAGAGAGACAGAGAGGTGTGTATGGGGGGGGGCGTTTCCTCTAGTTTGACTCAAACTGGGGAATGCCCAGCGTGACATCATCCCTGAGCACTGAGCTAACTCGCTGGCCTAATGTGATGTGGCCCTAGGATTTTTGTTTTGTAAATGGATGGAGGGCTTGGGTAGGGCGTGGAACCCATTTGGAAATGTTTTTCCAGTGTCATCAGAGTTGTACGTGGCTTCCTTGCCATGGTGGAACAGCAAGAGCCATTTTCAACTCCCTTTTCCTTCATATTGCCTGTTAATGCCTAAGCTAACTACCTAACAATAACATCTCCCACCAACTGAAAATCAACAGCACTAACTGCATGAAACTGCTACCAACTCCCACCAGTGGAGAGTCAACAGTGCCTAACTAACAATATCAGTAAAGATTGCCTAAATGGAGATAATTCTCATGTTCCTTGTTGTTGTTGTTGTGTTTTAGGTGCGGTGAAGTCAGTGTCAACTCATAGCGACCCTATGTACAACAGGCAAAACAGTATTGTTGGTGCTTCTCTGCTATTCATAGTGTTGCAATAGCTGATTGTTTTTTGGGAGTGGGTGGCCCACACCTATAGCACCTGTGTTCCCAGATGGTCTCCTATCCAAGTACCGACCAGGCCCCACCCTGCTTAGCTTCCAAGATCTGATGGGATTGGAAGCCACAGTGATACATACAGCTGATGGCCTCATCTTCCCAGGGGCTCTCAAACAAGAATACCAGAAACAACAAATAGACTACACTTACTTAGGCCCTAAACGTTTATGACTCTTGAGTTTTTAACATTAATAACATACCTCTCCCATCCCTAAGCCTAAACACTGCTCCCCATAAAATTACTTTACAGTTGAACTTACATAGGGAAATTATTTAGGATAAGAGGAATAAATAAACTAGCCTATGTTGCCTTTTCTTGTAGTAAATTTTTGATTCTACTTAATTTTTGAACCTTGTTTAATCCTTAAATCTCATTTTAAAAAACCACAAAATCATATATAGAACCATTGTAGAGACACCCGGGGCACCTCTCTCTCTAGATGCCTATGCTTGCTCTGAACCATATGCTATCTCTTACCCTTTACCTAATAAACTTCAAATTGCTTCACTCTCTTACTGACTCATTCTAAACTTCATTTTTAAAACCGAGCCAAGGACCTGACTTTCACCTGAGTGGAGGTCCCATAAACGGAGAACTCTTCAAGTTAAGGAAGTAGGAGGGTTGGACTGAGACCCACTACCAGCGACATAGAGACATTATTTTGAGGTATATCTTAAATGAAAAAATTAAGATAGCTATACTTGGAGTTAAAATGTGTGTGACCATTTAGTTTGACCTTAGTTTCTCCTTTGTCATTCCATGCTTCTTTGACAACCTCAAAAACAGAACTACGTATCAGGTAAGGGCATGCCCAGGCGGCTCCCTTGTAACTTTTTTCTATACAATGCACCTTCTGGACCAATTCATAATCTCATTTTACAAAAGGGAAGCTCCTCAAATAGTTGTTGTTAGGTGCTGTCAAGTCAGATCTGACTCATAGTCATGTTGTTGTTGGGTGCCGTCGAGTCGAGTCCGACTCATAGCGACCCTATGTACAGCAGGTCGAAACACTTGCCGATTCTGTGCCAGGCAAACCATCTTATTTATGTTTGAGCCCATTGTTGCAGACACTGTGTTAATCCATCTGGTGGAGGGTTTTCCTCTTTTCCGTTGACCTGCCACTCTCCCAAACATGGTATCCTTCTCCAGGGATTGTTCTCTCCTGACTACATGTCCGAAATATGTAAGACGCAGTTTGGCCATTCTTGCTTCCAAGGAGCACTCTGGTTGTACTTCTTCTAGGACAGATTTGTTTGGTTCTTTTGGCAGTCCATGGTATAGTCAATAGACGTCTTCAGCACCACAATTCAAAAGCATCAATTCTTTTTCTGTCTCTCTTGTTCAATGTCCAGCTTTCACAACCATATGATGCCACTGAAAATACCATGGCATGAGTCAGACGTACCTTCGTCTTCAATGAGACATCTTTGCTTTCAATACTCTAAAGAGATCTTTTGCCACAGCTTTTCCTAGAGAAATGTGTCTTATATAGCGGCACTCATTTGTTTTTCAATGGCTAATTGTTTTCAGGATTGTTTTGGGAGTGAGTTGCCAGTTCCTTCTCCCATTTTTGTGGTGCTAATGATCAAACCCAGGGCCTCAGAGAGTGCAGAGAAAGCACTCTACCAACTGAGCTAAACCCTAGCCCCTGAACTAAATCTCTAATAGAAAGGATACCAAAATGTTTCTACTTTAAATCCTAAAGGATGGAACTTCTTCTTTTGATCTATAACCTATTTTGACCTGGGCTTCTGTGGCATTCCCTTAAAACAATGTATCTTGTAAAGTCACCTCCCAGTCTCATTTGCATAGGGGGAAGTTCCTTGTGCTGGAGAGAGTGTATAGAGTGACCTATTGTCCTAGACTTTGAATTGTAGTTTCCATCTCTTGAGCAATGTAACCGTGGAGCATGTTGTTGTTGTTAGGCACCCTTGAGTCAGGTCTGATTCATAATGACCCTCATATTCATTTTCAATGGCTGATTGTTTTGGGATTTCTTTGGGAGTGGACTGCCAACTCCTTCTTCCATTTTTGTGGTCCTGAGGATCAAAACTAGACCTCAGAGAGTGCGGAGCAGCAATCTACCAGCTGAGCCCAACCCCAGCCCACCGGAGGAGCATAGAATCTATAAATACACAATTTAAATAAACCTAACAGTGCTTCTCTCCCTAGCTGCTCCTGCACTAACTTTGAAGAATGTACTATCTCTGATCCTTTATCTAATAAGCTCCAAACTCTGCTTCACTTCTCTGTTTTGTCCTGAAATTCTTTTTAGCAACCTAGACAAGGGCCTGGCATATCCCCTGAGTAGAAGTCTGGAGAAAAGGAGCTCTTCAGGGCAAGTAGTTACATTGGGATACAGCATCCCTAAACCTGATTGCAGAATAGCTCAATGGACATTTGGCATATTCCAAATCACGGGCAATTAGACAGATATTTGGGGAAGATCTGCCTTTCTATATACTCAGTCAGGTATTTGTCTTGGAGTAGGGTGTAGGGCCCATTAGAATAGTCTTTCCAATGTCCTTAGGGATTTGACTCACATGAAGCTTCATCCATCTTGGCCAAATGGCAGAGGTTATTTTCTATCTCCCTTTCCTCCATATTGCCTGATAATTGGTATCCCAGTACCTAACAACAGGATTCCTTTTTATCTGTTTCTCCTCCCAATGTGTATATGGATTAGATTTCCTTTCTCTGCTTTTAATCATTATTGGTCTCATCAATTGGCATACTGTGGACAGGTGACCAAGCCTAATTCTGAGAACTGGGGCTCTGTCCTAAAATATGGCAACAGTCTTTCATTCTGGAATGCTCTAGCTCTCAGTAAATGACTCAGCATTTCCCCAGACCCCAACACTCCTCCTTCATTGTCCCTCATCTCTCCCCATCCTGTTCCTTGAGCTATACAAACAAACGTGACTCCCTTTCCTTGTGGCAGCCCTGCAGAATTTGGGAAGGAGCAATCCTGTCCCTGTCCTAATTCCTAGGGGTGAGACTCCAAGTTTCTAATTTTCTAGATCCAGACTTGAGGCCAAGAAGAGTTGAGCAGCTTACTCAAGGGCATTGTGCAAGCTCAATGCCATGGTCCAGCACTCTGATGCCTCTGCTGATATGGCAGGAGCTGCTTGGACACTGGGGGATCTCATGGGGCTCACCTTTCAGGAACAAGGGATGGAAAAGAGACATAGGAGGCATCTGAGTGCCAACCTTGTTCTTGGGTCCTCTTGGACCAACCCTTCTGTGAGGTACCATAGAAAGATAAGAAAATTAAGGGGATGTGAGAAGGAAAAAGAGCCCTTACCCCAGGATCTGGTTGAGAGAAAATAATTTTGACACAACTGCCAAGAAGACTACTTTGAGTCAGGCATGGTGGCATACACGTGTAATCCCTGCAACTCAGGAGGCTGAGGAGGATCATGAGTTCAGCAAAATCCTGTCTCAAAATAAAAAGTAAAAAACAGCCTGGGGGTGCAGCTCAGTGGTAGAGCACTTGCAAAGTATGTGTGAGCCCCTGGGTTCAAGCCCTTAATACGAAGAAGAAGAAGAAAAAGATGAAGAAGAAGAAGAAGAAGAGGAAGAAGAGGAAGAAGAGGAAGAAGGGGAGGAGGAGGAGAAGGAGGGGGGAGGAGGAGGAGGAGGTAGAGGAAAGAGAAGAAAAGGAAGAAGGAGGAGGAGGAGGAGGAGGAGAAGAAGAAGAAGAAGAAGAAGAAGAAGAAGAAGAAGAAGAAGAACAACAACAACAACAACAACAACAGCAACTTCTGAAAGATTGGCTGCACAGGGACATTACTTTGAGAGATATTTCAAATGAAAATGATAAAATAGCAATAAGCCATGCTTGTGGTCAAAATGTATGTGAACTCTGAGTTTAATTTTACTTTCGCACTATAATCCTGTGCTTCTTTGAGAATCTTACAAAAAAGATTATGGGCCATGTTTGCAGTCAACATATGCGGAGACAACTTCCTTGTGACCCTTTGCTTATATGTAAACCTATACAATGCACATCTTGGGCTACCTGATAGTCACACTTTACTTAAAAAAAAAAAAAGTTCTTTAGATACAAAGTATATCAAAACATTTCTACTTAATCTTTTGAATTCTCTAAACAATGGAACTTCTTCTGGCATATTTTGGCCTATGTTTTACCTTACTGGAACTTCCCTCTCATCGCTAAACCTAAACAATTTACCTTGTAAAGTCATCTTAAAATTTCATTTACAAAAGAATAAATTCTTTAAGGTAGAAAGAATAGGTACACCAGCTTTTTGTTGTATTTTTCTTAATCTTTGAATTTAGTTGTAAGTTACATCCTTTGAGAAATATAAATTCAAAGGCTACAAAATCATATATATAGCTATTGTTCAGACGTCTTTGTTTTTATTTTATTTTATTTATAAATGTCGGTGGGGTACAGAGTAAGTCATTTGCTATATCCATTTGCAACTATTAAATCACTTTTGCTTACATATTTGTAAAGAGGCCACTAAGTTGACAAGACCATCACCATCTTAGGTAGCCCCCCTTCCCTGTGAGAAACTGTATACTGGAAGAATTTCTTAACTGTCTGACCTAACTGACTGATTAATTGTTAATTCTTAACCATTGATTGATTGCTTGTTATGCCTCTGTACCGACTTACTTGCATAATAGAACTATTACCTGAGTGATTGTCTGTTACTGGAACTGCTTGTTTTTGTTCTTATAATACAAATCATACCAGGAACTCAGAGATTGTATACAAATCAGACAACTTGGAGATTGTAAACTTGCCCAAATTTGCCCTTATAAGCCCCCACCAACTGTTTCTCAGGGCCACGGGTTTTTGAGAGACACTAGTCCTCCGTGGCTGCCAGCTCAATAAAGAGTCCCTTTAATTGGCTTTTTTTGTGTGTATGTTTCTGATCTTGGGTTATAACATAGTCATCATCTTGCATATTTTACAGAATAGCATAAACTAAATAAGAGAGAAAAATTAGGAATTTTAAATAATATGTAATAAAAAGTTATATGCAATCATGTGTTATATTTTCATTGATTTTTTATTCCCCTATTTTTTCCATGCATTCATATAGTTGCATCCTATATTTTAAGGTTTTCCTCTCCCTCTTTACACCTCTATATTATTTCCCCTCACCTTCCCCCTTCCTTGACCTATGTTGCGGTTCACTCTGGCCCAGCAGGGTAACGGAACTTGCCTCAACATGGGTACTCAGGGACCCTTGGAAGTAGGCAAGAGCCAGTGGTGCCAAAGAAGGACTTCAGGAGCCTTCTTACAAACAAGAACAGAATTTATTAAGCTGCACCTACCAAGGTGAACAAAAGGGGGTGCAGCAAAATGATGCTCAATGAAAGTGTCCCATGGTGTGTCTCCTGTTGCCTCTCACAGTTCACCTTCTCTGCTTTCCTCCTTCCCAAGGCAGGGGAAGGAAAGCAGAGAGCTCTTCGTGTCTTGCTTGGAGCCTTTGCTGCTATGGAGGTCCTGGGCTTGACATGGGTTCTTGCTTGTAGTCCCCAGATGTCTTCACTGGTAGTACTGGAGGTTGCAGTCTCAGGAGTAGGGTGTGGGGGTCAGGTTTGAAAGGGCTGGAAGAGCAGGTGAACAGGGGAGGATCAAAAATGTAAGGGACAAAAAGGGAAGCTAGTAGTTTTAGTGGTGGTTTATATACCTTCTAGAAGGGGGCATGGACCCAGAAATAGCCAATCAGGGAGTGGCTTGTACTAGGTGTGGCAGTTATGTAACTAGGGATTTCAAAAAGAAAAATTTTGATGGGGGGTTAGGCACAGGCCAGGCCAATCACCAAGCTTCCTTTTCTGACCAATCAGGTGGCTCTGACCAGCCAACCAGATTGAAAGAGGCCACACCAGAGCTGGGCTCTTTGGGAGCCATCTTGGAACACTCCATGGGAGGGATAGGAGTAAAGTAGGTGAAGGGTGAACTGGGATTTAGGCAGCCATACTGGCTCTTAGTAAGTCAAATAGGTCCCAGTCCAGGTTCCTGGATTAAAGGTGACCAGAGGTGGGAGGGGCATGAACAGAGCAGGATCTGGGGAGGGCTCAGACCTCTGTCAGACAGAGCAAACCTCAACCAGGGCACCCTCCTGGTCCACTCTGAGGGTGTCCAGATAATCTCCTACAGACCTACATTCCTACTCACTGATCCCCTCACCTCTTCCTTCTGATCTCCTTGTATCTTCCCTTCTTAGATATGTATGATTGTTCATTTTTATATATCCAAATATGTATGTTTTTTTTCTTCCTTTAAGTTAGATTTAGCTCCCACATATGAGTGAGAACATATGTTATTTCTCTTTTTGGGTCTGTGTTGTTGTTGTTGGGTTAATTCACATAAAATGATGTTCTCCAGTTCCATCCATTTTGCTGGAAATGACATAATTTCATTCTTCTTTATGGCTAAGTAACATTCTGTTGTATACATACACCATACATATATACATATACGTATATACATGTGTATATACATACACATACATATATACACCATAATTTTTCAATCCACTCATCTATTGATGGACATTTCAATTAATTCCATATCTTTGCAATTGTGAAGAGTGCAGTATTGAATATGGAAGTGCAAGTGTCCTGTGGTATTGTAAAAGTGGGCCTAAGGTCACTTTAAAATCACTGGTCCCTTGAAAACTAGCCCTCCACAAAATCTTATAAGGGCAGCCGTGTCACAAGATGGTTGTGCCTGCCAGAAGGGCTGGATTAAGAAAAAGGTGGTGTTAGGAGAGATAACCTTGTAAAAGGTCAAATCCAGGAATTCCTGTACAGGGCTGAGCTCTGGAAAATGGAAACTTACTTTGTACCCCCCACCCCTTTATTGTAAAAAAGTTCCTGCTTCTGTAATTCTGCTTCTCTGCCCCTACCCTATGACACCCCTAACCAATGTGAGTCAGCTGCTGCTTTCTGAAAGTCCACTCCCAGGACTGAAAGTAGCCAGCTGGCTGGTCTAAATAAACTTTTCTGTTCCTGGCCCGTTTGTTCGTGTCTTGGAGTATTTTTCTGGGGTTGATCCACTGGGTACAATAGTATGATGACTTATCTTCCTTTGAGTATATTCCCAGGTGTGAGATAGTTGGGTCATGTGCCAGTTCTATTCTTAGTTTTCTAAGGTACCTCCATATTGATTTCCAAAGTGGCTGAACTAATTTATAGTCCCACCAGCAGTGTAAAATTGTTCCTTTTTCTCCACCTCCTCACCAGCATTTATTATTATTTATTTTGTTAATTTTGGCCATTCTTATGGGAATGAGATGTAATCTCATTGTTGTTTTGATTTGCACTTCCCTAATGGCTAGGGATATTGAGCATTTTTTTCATGTGTTTATTGACCATTTGTATTTGTTCTTTTGAGAACTGTCTGTTCAGTGCCTTTGCCCACTTATTTATTGGGTTATTTGTTATTTTGGTGTTTTATTTCTTAAATTCTTTGTATTAGGATGCAAAGATTTTCTCCCATTCTGTGGGCTCCTCCTTTATTCTGTTAATTGTTTCCTTTGCTGTACTGAAGCTTTTTAGTTTTATATAATCATATTTGTCAATTCTTCATGCAGTTTCCTGGGTTAATGGGGTTTTGTTAAGGAAATCCTTGCCAATGCATATGTGTTGGAGCATGTTCCCTATCTTTTCTTCTAGGAGTTTTAAAGTTTCTGGTTTTATGTTAAGGTCTCTGATCCATTTTGAGTTGCCTCTCTTACAGATTAAGAGACACAGGTCTATTTTCAGTCTTCTGCAAATGGATATCCAATTTTCCCAGCACTATTTTTTGAAGAGGCTATCTTTTCTCTAATGAACAGCCTTAGCCCCTTTGCCAAAGGTCATGTGGTTGTAGTTGTGTGTGGCATATCTCTGTGTCTTCAATTCGGTTCCATTGATCTTCATGCCTATTTTTATGCCAGTATCAAGCTTTTTTTTTTTTTTTTGACACTATGACCCTATATAGTATGAATTCATGTATTGTGATAACTTCTGCAGTTTTTGCTGCTTAGGATTGATTTGGCTATATGCAGTCTTTTGTGCTCCTATATGAATTTTATGATTGTTTTTTCTATTTATGCAAATTCTGCCATTGGAATTTTGATGAGGTCTGCATTAAATCTGTAAATGGCTTTTGGTAGTACAGCCATTTTTATAATATTAATTCTCCAATCCATGAGCAAGGGAGATCTTTCCATCTTCTAATATCTTATATCTTGTTCTATTTCTTTCTTTAATGTTTGAAGTTTGAGTGTAGAGGCCTTTAGGGTCTTTGGTTAGATTGATTCCTAAATATTTAATTCTTTGGTAGGCTATTGTGAATGGGATTGCTGACTTGATTTTCTTCTCTTCCTGTTCACTATTAGTGTAAAGGAAGGCTACTTATTTTTTATTGTTAATTTTATATCCTGCTACTTTGCTGAAGGAGCTAATTAGCTCAAAGAATTTTCTAGTGGAATTCTTAGGATCCCTTACATTTAGAATCATGTCATCTGTGAATAAGGATAATTTGATTTCTTCATTCCTAATCTATATTCCTTTAATTTTTTCTCTTTCCTGATTGCTCTGGCTAGGACTTCAAACATAATATTGAATAAGAGAGGAGAGAGTGGGCATCCTTGTCTTATTCCTAATCTTAGAGAGCATGCTTTCAATTTTTCCCCATTTAAGATGATGTTGGTTATAAGTTTCTCATATATGGCCTTTATGATATTGAGATAAGTTCCTTCTATGCCTAATTTCTTCAGAACTTTTATCATGAAGGGATGTTGCTTTTTGTCAAAGGCCTTGGCATCCATTTAGATGATCATGTGATTTCTGTCTGCAAGTCTCTTGATATGTTGATTTACATTAATTGATTTTCATATGTTGAATCAGGCTTTCCTCTTTGGAATGAAACACACTTGATCATGGCATATGATATTTTTTATGTGTTGCTGAATTCAGTTTGCCAGAAATTTATACAGGATCTTTTCATCAATGTTCATCAGGGAAATTGGTCTATAGTTTCATTTCATTTTCTTTTCTTTCTTTCTTTTCTTCTTCTTCTTCTTCTTCTTCTTCTTCTTCTTCTTCTTCTTCTTCTTATTTTTTCTTTCTTTCTTTTGTAGCGTTCCTATCTGGTTTGGCGTCAGTGTAATACTGGCTTAATAGAATGAATTTGGAAGTATACCTTCCTTTTATATTTTATGAAATAATTTGAGGAGAATAGATATCATTTCTTCTTTGAATATTTGATAGAATTCAGCTATGAATCTGTCAGGACTTGGGCTTTTCTTTATTGGGAAGTTTTTTATTACTGCCTCTAACACGATGGTTTTAATGGGTCTGTTTAATTTGCTTATGTCCTCCGGGCTTAGGTTTGGTCATTCATATGTGGTAAGGAATTTATCTATTTCTTCTGTATTTTGCAGGGGGGAGTACAATTTCTCAAAGTAGTTACTGATGATCTTCTGGATTTCCTTGGTATATGTTGTTATGTCCCCTTTGTTATTTCTGATTTTTTAAAAATTTGGGCCCTTTCTCACTTTCTTTTGGTGGGTCTGGCTAAGAGAGTGTCAATTTTGTTGACCTTTTTGAAGAACTAGCTCTTTGTTTCATTAATTCTTTGTATTGTCCTTTTAGTTTCTACTTTGCTAATTTCTGTCTTGATCTTGATAATTTCTTTCTGTGTCCTCCTTTTGGGGTTGGCTTCTTGTTGGCCTTCTAGTGCCTTAAGGTGTGTCATCAATTTATATAATTTCACTTTCCTTAATTTATTGATGAAGGTGGTCATGACTATGAACTTCCCTCCTAGAACTGTCTTTGATGTATTGCATACATTTTGGTAGAATGTGTTTTCATCATCATTTGATTGCAGGAATTTTCTAATTTCCTCCCTGACTTCTTCAATGACTCATTGATCATTCAGAAGTGTGTTATGTATTCTCCATATATTTATAAAACTTCTGAAGCTTTCTTGCTTTTGAATTCTAGCTTTATTCCATTGTGATCTGATTAGGTACAGGGCATGATTTCACTTTTTTTGTATTTGTTGATGGTATTTTTGTGGACTAAAATATGGTCTATTTTAGAAAAAGTTCCATGTGGTGCTGAGAAGAATGTGTATTCTGTATCTAATGGATGGAATATTCTATAGGCATCAGTTAGGTCCAATTGATCTATGGTGCTACTTAAGTCCCTCATTTCTCTTGATATTTTGCTTTGATGACTTGTCTCTTGAAGAGTGTCTGGACCAATAATTATCATGTCTGGACCAATGTGTTCCTCTATCAACAATAAAGTTTATTTTATGAAACTAGGAGCTTCTATATTTGGTGAATAAATATTAAGTAACATTATGACTTTCTGGTTGACTATTCCTTTTACTAATATGTAGTGATCATCTTTGTCTGTTCTGATTAGATTGGGATTGAAGTCTAAATTTTCAAAAATTAGTATATCTACCCTTACTTTTTGTTTGTTTGTTTTGATTCCCACATGCTTGGTATATTATTTTCTAGTATTTCACTTTCAGAATTTTATGGCTCTTGTAGATGAGATGAGTCTCTTCAATCTCCCAATTTTTGTTTTTTAATCCAGTTGGCTAGGCAGTGCCTTTTGAATGGTGAGTTCAGACTATTTACATTTAGGGTAATTACTGAGAGGAGCCTATTATTCTGCACCATTTTGATGTTTGTTTCTATTCTTTGGTTCATATTTAGCTTGCTGTGTTAATGAATTCTTCTCATGTCTTTTGCTTCATTCCTTTGCTCTTGCTTTTGGGCTTGTCTTGCTTTTCCTGTATGTGATATTTCCTTAAGGATTTTCTGTTATGCTGGCTAGGTGCTCATGAATTGGTTAAACTTGTCAATATCATGGAATTTCTTGAACTCTCTATCTATTTTAAAAGGTAGTTTTGGTAGGTAAAGTAATCTTGGTTGGCAATTATTCTTTTTCAGGACTTGAATAATGTCTGACCATACTTTCCTTGCCTTTGAAGTTGTTTTTGAGAAGTCAGCTGTTATTCTGATGAGTTTACCTTTATAAGTGAGTTGGCATTTCTTCTTTGCAGCCTTTAAAATAGCTTTTTTGCTGTCTAGATTTAACATTCAAATTATAATGTGTCATGGAGAGGATGTGTTCTGGTCTACACTATTTGGCATTCTGGAGGCTTCTGTGGCATAGATGTATATTTATTCCCTTGGATTTTGGATGTTTTCAGCTATTATTTCATTGAAAAAATTTCCTAATCCTCTACTGTTATTTTCAGTACCTTCATAAGCCCTCTGTATTCATAGTTTGTGTGTCTTCATTTTATCAAAGATTTATTAAAAGTATTGATCATAATGCCTCACCTTTCTGTCATTCTTGGCATCTAAATAGATAAGATCTTCAACTTTTTCATCAATATTAGAAATCCTGTTTTTGACTTCATCCAGTCTGGATACTGAAGATTCTACTGTAATTTAAAGTTGATTTACTTTGTTTTATAATTCCAGAATTTCTGTTGATTCTTCTTCAGGATCTTAATTTCTTTGCTGAATTTTTCTTCTAAGTGAGACACTTTTTTGTCCTGTGTTTTAATTGTTCTCATCTGTTTGGTTGTGGTGTCTTTGAGAATTTTTAACATATTTCATATTAACATATTAACATAAGCAGACTTCTAAATTACTTTTCTGGCATATCTAAAATTTGGGTTGCTTTAAAATCATCTATTGAAGGGTTTTGATCCATGGGGTATCTTCTTCAACCTGGTTTTTCATGTTTTTTTGTGGTTTTAGGTTGAGCATTTCCCATTGCTTGGTCTGGATAATATTGCTCTATAAGTCCAGAGTTGCTCTTAGTATAATGCCTTCTTTTGGGATCTTGGACACCAGTTTAACTCAGAGGGTAGAAAGCTTTCTGCTACTAAAGTAATAGATAGCTTCATCTATTCTCACCTTTACAGTTTTGATTATTCTTGCTTGAGGCTTGGTATTCTTTAAGAAAATACCTTTCCCTTATATGTAATATTTATATATCTATGGCTTTTCAAACTTTCCAAGAGGTCTAGCAAAAGCAAGTGTGACAGAAGTCCTATTTTGGTTTTGGCAAATAAATTTGGGAGATCTTGATTGACTATAATAACCTAAGGCAACTTGGAAATTATGAGTAGAAAGGTTAGTGGGGCCAGGGATTTAGCTCAGTTGGTAGAGAGCCACTCGGCAGTGTCTGAGGTCCTGGGTTCAATTCCCAGCACCACAAAAATGGGAGAAGGATGTGCAATCCCTCCCTAGGCAATCCTGAAACAATCAGCCATTGAAAACCCTATGAGTGTCACTATGAGTCGGACACAACTTGACGGCATCTAACAACAACAACAACAAGGTTAGTGGCAAAAGGTTTCAAGGTCTACAGACATAGAGGGAGAGATATAGTGGTATGGGGGAAAGCTAGAAAGAGTTCATAGGAATTAATCAAATTAGCAGAGGCATACACAAAAGAAATTGAAAAATAAATAAAAAAGAAAACATACAAAAGAAAAAGCCAGAACCACTCAACACACAGAGAAACAACAAAGCCAGAACCACTCAACTTACGTTGATTAATTCAGACTATGTGCCACTCAGTTCCTTATGACTTCCGCTAGCTCTCCAGATATTGCCAAAAAGCTGTCCCAGCCCATCCTTCCATCTTCTGTTACAGTTCAGATCTCAGAGAGGGAATATGCCCTTCAGACTCCTCTACCCATTCCTGAGGTGATGCAGTTCTGGTCCCTCTGCCCCACAAACTGTCAGGATCCCTGCCAGGTCCCCAAATGTAGTGCCTTCAGTGAGCACTCCTTCCAGCATAGTGTGCTCCAAAAGCTCATGCATGAATGCTCTCCTGGCTAATGACAGCCTACAAAGCTGGGTTAGTTTTGTCCGTAGGCCTCACTGTGGGTGTTTAGATTTTGTTACCCAGCACAGGCTTGGGCAGTTCCTCCAGGCTCTTTTGGGACCCACTGCATAGAGCCCTAGCCAGAGATGAGCCTCCTGGTGGTTCCAAATTGTTGGAATACACCCAGTAGCACCCAATTTCTCAGGGCTGCTAGCAGTTTGCCTCCAGGATTGTTTAACTGAGTGGGCCTGATCCAGAGCACTCAATATGTCCAGCAGGAACTTCTTGGTGCTGCGGTACTCACAGACTCCTTCCTCTTCTTACAATATCATGTGGCTAGGCTTGAGATTGTTTACTTAAATGGGCAGTGTCCTGTGTTCCTTATGGCCACAGCTCCTTAATTGTCCTGAGCTATTGGGGGTGATGGAACAAAAAATGGGATCCCTTCATCCCACTATGCTCCTTTCACAGCGTTACTGGTCCCTCACAGGCTTTGGCTGCATGCGCCTGCAGTGATTGTTCTGAGGTCAGCCCCAATTTTCATTGATCTGTGTTTTTCCAGGGGGCAATTATCTGCATGGGAGTCCATATTTCCCTACTGAGGCAGGCTCCACAGGCCTCCAGTCTTGTTTCCTGCGGTACCGCTCACTGAGAGATCACAGGATCTGCTATCCATATCTACTACAGTAGTCTGGTCCACAAATTAGCTCCCTATAGTGTTTTGTTGTTTTGGTTTTTTTTTTTTGTTGTTGTTGTTGTTGTTTTTGCAGTACTGGGGGTTGAACCCAGGGCCTTGTACCTGTGTGCTGGACCCCTGGGCTGTGCCCCCAGCCCATTTTCTTTACTTTTTTGAGACAGGGTCTCACTAAGTTACACAGACTGCCTCTGGTCTCAAACTTGTTATCATCCCACCTCTGCCTCCTGAGCCGCTGGGATTACAGGCATGCGCCACCACGCCCTGCTGCTCCCTATAGTTTATGGTGAAATTTTTATTTCATGCATGTCAGGCTCTGTGCCCCAACTCCTTTTCATGGATAGAGGTTCAACCCACACTTACCATTGCTTGCCCAGATTGGGTGCTTCTGAAGTGGCACTCCATGGGTTCCACTTCTCTGTCATTAAAATTTTCTGGCTTTAGTCTAATATCATAGCATAGTCCCTTTTCCACTAGTTTACGGTGCTCTCCAGTATTTCTCCATTCTGAGACCTTTGAAACCGTTACTTTTTTCTTCTCAAGTTAAAGCATGGCTGCTTTCTGTTCACCATCTTAACTGGAACCCTTCCCCTTTATTCATTTCTTAAACATCTCTTTTTTTCTCTCCAAATGCCCATGCTTAAGTCTAAAGCATGCACTCTCTTATCCCCAATTAATATACTCACTAACTTTGTTTTACTCTTGCTCATCCTGAAATTCTTTTCTGCAAGGGAACCACTTCAGTAGAGGGGGAGGACTGCTCAGGCTACATACTACAATATTGGGCTGCATCCCCCCATTGCCACTGACATCCCCAATATGCATGCAGGAGAGCCTGCCCACACCCTCCCTGACACACAGCCCAGGAAAGCCTCAGAATCCCAGCTGTGCCCTTTCAGCCACCAAGGAAATGAGCCAGGTGGAGGAGATGAGGAAGAGACCGACAGAAAGGAAGGAGACATGTCCTGACTCCCACATGAGTTCTGAGGTGACATACTACACATCACTTCTCCTCTTGAGACCTCAGTTTCCTCATTTGGCAGCCAGTGTTTGGGTCTCTGTCCTAACCACATCTGGGCCCATGTGAGAATTCAGTAATATCTGGGATCTTACCTAGGAAATGGCTTAGAAAAATCAGGTATGTGTCAGATAACAGAGAGTGGGACAGGACCTCTTGCTATAAATCAGAGCCCCTCCTTCCTTCTGCTCTCCTTCCTTTCTTTCTTCAGTCATCCGTGCCTCTTCTTTTGGCTAAGGCATAGAGAAATGTGTTCCCCAGGTCACTGGTGGTCATGGGGCTGGGTGTGGGGAGAAATGGAATCAGCTCTGCCTGCAGGACAGGGAAGGCTTCATGGAGGGAGTGACTTCCATGGAACTCGTAAGTTCTTAGTTCAGGGATTCTAAATTAGAAAGAGACACAAAGTGACTTTCCTGCTGCACCCAACAAGACGTGGTTGTCACATCTCAGACTAAAGGATCTTGAACCCAAGTCATGTGGTTACCAGGAAACATGGGTAGGCAAGTTTGGAGTGTGAGGCTAGGAACCTGGCAACAAAACTTTAGTCCCTGTATTCAATGTATGTTGTTGTTACGTGCCATCTACTTGGGTTCAACTCATAGTAACCCTATGTAAAACAGAACAAAGCACTACTCAACACTGTGCCATGCCTGGCACTATGTCAGTGCTTCTCTGCTATTCATAGGGTTTTCTGTGGCTGACTGTTTTGGGAGTGGGCTGTTGGATCCTTCTTCCAAGCCTACAGCACCCAGTGTTCCCAGGCAGTCTCCCATCCAAGGACTAACCAGACCAACCCTGCTTAACTTCAGAGATCAGACAGGATCAGAAGCCAGGATGGTATGGCTATAGATATATGGTGTATAAGTGAATTTATACCTGACACAGAAGTAATATTATAGAGTATGTTGTTGTTAGGTCCAAAATCGCCACGCCAATGAGACACCCAGAGCCACGTATGCAAAAGCAAAGGCACTTTATTGTGAGCCTGGGCGCAGGGGTCTGACCATTTAGAAAATGGCGACCCTGAATGAAGATGTACAGGCCCTTTTAAGCATGAAAAGGGGAGTTCCATTGAGGTTGTTGTTATGTTGTTAGGTGCCGGCGAGTCGGTATCCGACTCATAGCGACCCTCATAGGGTTTTCAATGGCTGACTGTTTCGGGATTGCCTTGGGAGTGGATTGCCAGGCCCTTCTCCCATTTTTGCGGTGCTGGGAATTGAACTCGGGACCTCAGAAACTGAAGGGCAGCGCTCTACCCACTGAGCTAATTGAGGTTAGGTAACCTTTAACATGATTGGTTAATTTGAAAGCAGTTACATGGGTCTGTTTTTGATTGGCCTGGACGCAGATGGCCAACTCCCAGACACAGATGGGCAACTGCTCACATTCCTGAGACTCAGATGGTTAATCGCAAGATAAGATACTTCCTGGAATTGGGGATTTATAGGTTAGGGGGCAGAGAAGCAGAATTACAGAAGCAGGTACTTTTTTTTTTTTTTTTATGGTAAATGGGTGGGGGGTACAAAGTAAGTTTACATTTTTCCAAAGCTCAGCCCATTACAGGAATTCTCAAATTTGACCTTTTACAAGGTTATCTTGTGACACCACCTTTTTCTTAATCCAGCCCTTCGGCAGGCACAGTCATCTTGTGACATAGCTGCCCTTATCAGCTTTTGTTGAGGGCTAGTTTCCTAGAAACCAGTGATTTTAAAGTAACCTTAGGCCTGCTCTTATAGTTGTTAGATGTCCTTGAGTTGGCATCTGACTGATTTTGACCCTATGTACAACAGGTGAATCACTATTATCAGTGTTTCTCTGCTATCCATAGGGTTTTTAATGGCAGGTTGATTTTTGCGAGTAGGTTGCCAGGTCCTTCTCACAAGCCTATAGTATCTGATGTTCCAAGTACTAATCAGGCCCTGCCCTGCTTAGCTTCTGAGCTCTGATGGGATCGGACGCCACAGTGCTATGGCTACAGGCTTAGAGAGTATAGATAAGGTTTATTAAAGGATGGTACAACTTTAAGGGGAGCCTGCAGCCATAGCCCTGTGGTATCTGATCCTGTCAGATCTTGGAAGCCAAGCAGGGTTGGGCCTGGTTAGTACTTGGATGGGAGATTGCCTGGGAACACCAGATGCTGCAGCCTTGGGAGAAGGACCCAGCAACCCACTCCCAAAAATCAATCCACCATTGAAAATTGTATGAATGGAAGAGAAGCACTGACAATAGTGTTTTGGGCTGGGATTTAGCTCAGTTGGTAGAGAGCCACTCTGCCGTCTCTGAGGTCCCAAGTTTGATCCCCAGCACCACAAAAACTGAGAGGACCTGGCAATCCACTCCCAAGGCAATCCAGAAACAATCAGCCATTGAAAACCCTGTAAGGGTCTCTATGAGTTGGACAGGACACCTTACAACAATAATAACAACAACACAACTTTAAGGAATAATTATTGAGCTGGGTGCAGTGGCACATGCCTATAATCTTAGTGACTCGGGAAGCAGAAGCAAGGAGGATCATGATTCAAGGCCAGAGGCAGCCTATGTAACTTATTGAGACCCTGACTCAAAACAAAAAATAAAATATGGGCTTGGGGTATAGCCCAGTCATAGAGTACTTGCAATTTATGTGCAAGGCCCTAGATCCAACTCCTCTTCCCAAGTACCCCTGCCCCCCCCCCAAAAAAAGGAGTAATTACTGGGAAAACTTAGTCATCTTGTGAAGCTTAGGTAAACTTGGAAAGGAACTGGGAAAAACCTGAGTTCTCTGGGTGAATTGGCATAAAGATGTTTCTATTCCTCAGGAGAATGTAGAGTTGGAGTGAATGGGAGAGTTAAGCAGGCTTTTAGAAGGAAAGAAAAGTGCCTTGGACAGACAAAGAAGATGATGGGCCTGAGAAGGGGGAGGTGTACATGTTGTTGCTGGCAAGAGAAGAGTCAAATGTGAAGAGCAGAGAGAAAGGAAGAGAGGAAGAAGAAACAAGATGAAGAGAGAGCAGGCAGACATTCCTCCCTCGATTTTACTCAAACTAGGGCACACCCTGTGTGACATCAGCCCTGGGCACCCAGCTCTGGGCACCTAATGTGACAGAAGCCTAGGGTCTTTGTTTTGTAAAATGGCACAATGGCTTGCATTAGGGTGTGGGGCCCTTAGGTGGATCCACTCTCCTTAGAGATTTGTCTCCCATGTGGTTTCCTCCAGCATGGCCGACCAGTAGAAGTCATTTTTAATCCCCTGTTCCTCCATATTGTCTGCGAATGCCTAAACTACATAACTATGCTACTACAAAACTTACCTGTGGTATTTCTGTGTTATGGAAGGCAACCTTGAACACACACAGCTTTTCCTGCCAGGCGCCTGAGGGCCTTCATCTTTCCAATTAAGCTCTTAGCATCCCATTCTGATCCTCTCCAGGGAAGGCTCCGGCCCTGGCCTCCTGCGAGTGAGAACCTGCTACAGACTGTGTGGGTGGTGGGAGGGCCTGTGGTGGGGAAAGGGCTGAAGGCACAGCCAGACCCCATGCTCCCAGCAGCTGCACTGCACCTGCAAGGACTCCCAACAGGCACCTGGGCAATACAGAGATCCTTTTTCTCACTGATAACCAATAGCTAAGTTTTCCTCCATATCCCTGAGGTCTGCTCCCTTAAAACACTGTGGTGGTCCCCAGGTAAAGCACTGATCCTTCTCCTCCCAGGCCAACATTTTTGGCTTCCTTCTCAGCCCTTGGGGCAGTAGGTGAGTAAACTGAGTATCATCCCCTTCCAAACTGACTCCAGTGGAGAGGGGGAGGAATTGGAAGGGTGATTCCTAGGAGCCCAGGCCTCTGTGATGGTGCAGAGAGAGTGGATAAGGAAGAGAGCCCACAGGGGTGGAGACTGACTAGATGGGAGGGTTGTACAGAGACAGGGAGAGGACACAGCTGACCCAGAGTCCTGGCTGGGCTGATGCTAGGCAGAGGAAACAACAAGAAAAACCAGAGGAGAGTCCACAGGAAATGCCCATCATCTTTTTTTTTTTCTTAAATCACTTATTATATAATAGGAAAAAAATGTAAATAACTTAGAGAGTCAAAGAGAGGTAAGCTAACTCTTACATCCATATTAGGCAGTACTATGAAATATTGTTGATGTTAAGTGCAGTTGAGTCTGACTCACAGTGACCCTATGGATATAGCCAAAAAACACTAGCTGGTACTATGCCATGCACACAATCTTTTTTTACACTTGAGCCCATTGTTACAGCCACTGTGTTTCTTCTCATTTTGAGTCATGCCACATCAGCAAATGGAGGTCCTAGGGGCTTTACTCCAATTCCATCATTAAGGTCAACTGTACCTTGAGAAGGCAACTCTTCCCCAGTTGTTTCTTGAATGCCTTACAGCCTGGGGGTGCTCATTTGCTGGCACTGTTTTTGACAATGGTTCTCTGCTATTCATAGGGTTTTCAATGGCTGATTATTTTGGGGGTCCTTCTCTCTAGTTTGTCTTAGTCTGGATCCTCAGCTGAAACTTGTCCACCATTGGTGGCCCTGTTGGTATTTGCAATACCAGTGGCATAGCTTTCAGCATCACAGCAACATGCAAGCCCCCACAGCATGACAATCTGATACACATGTGGGGGATGAAATATTAGATATGGGGAAACAGACACAAGACTTTGTTCTTTGAAAGTGGGTCATTAAAAAGGATAGCAGAATAATTCCATTTATGTAAAAATAGATTAATATATCTATTACAGGGGCCACAGGTCCAAGAGGCTGGTGGCAGCAAGCCTTGGTCATTTTGTGTTCAGCATATAAAAGAATTTACACCTGACACAGAATTTGTTGGTGAGAACATAGACAAAGCTTATTAAAGGATAATACACCTTCAAGAAGTGAAAGCAGGCAATAGAGAAGAGCTACTGCTATTGCTATTGCTATTGCTATTGCATAAACCTAAAGTCAAACATGACTTTTACAGAGGAGTTTAAGCCTTTGCAGGAGGAAAAAGGCATTTCACTCCTGGCATCTATTCCTGGAAATGAGGCAAGACAGAAAGGGAGAATTGGGGGGATGTGGGAACAAATGAGCCCTCACCCCAGAATCTGGCTTAAGTCCCATTAGCTGAGAATCAAGGACTCTGGCACAGCTACTAAGGCTACTGTGAAAACTGCCTGCATAGAGACATTATTTGCAGAAATATTTTAAATGAAAACTGTTTTAATTGCTACACTTGGACTTACAATGTATGTGACCTTTGAGTTTCACCTTGCTTTCGCCTCTAATTCTGTGCTTCTTTGAGAATCTCACAAGTGGGATTGTGGGCCGTGTCAGATCATGCCCAGGCAGCTCCCTTGTGACTTTTTTCTATGCAGTGTACCTTCTGGACCCTCTTACAAGCTCAATTTATAAAAGGGAAGTTCCTCCAATAGAAGGTACATCAACATGTTTCTACTTTAAGCCCTAAACAATGGAAATTCTTTTGACCTATTACCTATTTTGACCTATGCTTCTGCCTAACAATGTATCTCATAAAGCCATCTCCCAGTCTCATTTGCATAGGGAGAAGTAACTTTGAATGTAATTGTTGATTATCCAGGTGGAATTTGTAAGGCTCACATCACACTAGGCATCCAAAGCTGGGCACCCAGTACTTATGTGACACAGGGACGTGAGCTAGGTTAAAGAAAACTATAAAGAACATGTGCCTACGTGCCATTTTCTCTCTTGAGAAGCCCACATCGTCCATGTCTTGAACGGGTACTATTATGATTCTTTCTTAGCGCTCTCTCGCTCTCTCTCTCTCTCTCTCTCTCTCTCTCTCTCTCTCTCTCTCTCCATAGATAGATAGATAGATAGATAGATAGATAGATAGATAGATATAGATAGATAGATATAGGTATAGATATATATAGAGATATAGAGAGATATAGATATGTATCTTATCTATATATAGACAGATAGATATAGATATAGATATAGATAGATAGATAGATATAGATATCTATCTTATCTATATATAGACATATAGATAGATAGATAGAGAGAGAGAGAGAGGAAGAAAGAAATAATCTGCACTTCACTCTGAAATCATGTACTATTTCTTATCTCTTATCTAATAAATGCAAAACTTTGCTTCACCTCTCTGTTTCATCTTGGAATTCTTTTCAGTGACTGAGACAAAGACCTAGCATTCCCTGAGAGGGGTCCCAAGAAGGGGAACTCTTCAGGGCAAGAGGTAATGTTGGGGTACAGCACCTCTAACTGCTGGTGACAGAATGGGTTAATGGCCTCCTCAGTGCTTTCAAAGGCATGGGCTTGGGGCAGACATTTCAAAAGAATAAGAATCCAGGTAACAATCAATCTTGATAAAGGACCATAATCCATTGAACAACATTGTTTTCAATGCTGGGAGTGGTGTTTGTCTCACAGTCTTTATCATTTTTCATGACTGAATGCAGGAGTTATTTTTAATCATCTTGTTCCTCTTTTTGGCCTGGAAAAGGCCAAGCTAGCCTACCTAACATCTACATATGATTTTTTTTTTTTTTTTTGAGGTGCTGTGGAGTTGAATCCAGGGCCTCACACATTTTTGTAGGTGCTTTACCACTGAACCACACCTCCATCTCATTTTTTACTTTTTATTTTGAGACAAGGTCTTGCTAAGTTTCATAGGTTGCCTATAGCTTTGAACATGTGATCCTCCTGCCTGTGCCTCTGCCTCCTGAGTCACTGAGGTTACAGGCATGAGCCATCGCACCCAGATTTAATTTTTTTTTTAGTTAGAATCTAACTATATCTCACAGAGTAAGGCCAATCTGGCCTTGAAGTCATGATCCTCCTGCTTCAGCCTCCTAAGTGGTGGGCCTACAGGTGTGTGCCACCACAGCCCAACTTTTATATGACTTTTTTAAAAACTTCAGTAATAAATGTTAGAAGAGAGATCACACCATCACACTAGGCCATATGTGAAGCAAAAGACTTTTATTATAAGCACCTTGCTGATGGTGGGCTGATCCTACTAAGAGGAGCAGCAGCCACCTGCCAAGGGGAAGTTATTCTTATAGGGTCCTTTGGGTATGAGGGGCGATGGGTATAGAAGGAGCAAATACCTTCTGCAAAGGGGGAACTGGCTGATGCAATCCTGCTGACTTCTTGCCTCAGACTTCTTGGTGCATGGTGTTTTTTGCCTTGGGCACTGCTGATAGAGATGTTTCTCTTTATGATGTAGATGGGTCATCTAGTTGCTCAATATTGATTATCTGGGGGTAATAGGCCATGGAGGTTTAGACCTTCCATTCCATTCTTTATATCATACGTGTATAGAAGGGAAGAAGAAGAGAGGGACATTGTTTCTCTTTGTCTACTTCCTGCACAGCAATGGGGCTCTGTGGACACCCTAATAAGAAAAAAATTATAAGGGATTTGAGGAAGAGGGTAATACTCTATAGGTTGTAGGAGAACATATTGCTCTGCAATTGAATTGACCATGGCCTATATGCAGTCCTATAGGAAACAAGAAACAAGTCGGACTAGGCAAGGACCAAATAGTAAAGCCAGTAGGAGAATCATTAAGGGGCCCAAAAAGGGGAGAAGCCAGGACATCCAAAGTAGCTGAAGAAACCAAGATTCCCAAGAATCTGACAGCCATTGGTTCTACTAAATTAGGGTTCTACTAAATGGGGACTCTGGGGACCTTAGAGAATAGGTTAGAACCTTGTAATAGAGCAGAGGGACAGGAAGGTGGTCAGAGTGTCCCAGGCTGAGGGCTGAAAAGAGGAGGGTAGTTTTAAATTTTGCAAGGACATCTCAGCCCAATAAATGAGTGGGACAGGTGGGCAGAACCAAAAAATGAATGGAGAAAAATGTAGATCTTTAAAGGTACGGGATACTTCCTGGGTGGCCAATGGTTCAGAAATAGGACACTCAATACCCACAATAGAAATTCCCAACCAACAAAGATGTCCCCAAAGTTTGTAGAGGGTAGAGTAGGTTGCCCTGGTATCAATAAGGAAAGAAATTGGCCTACCTGCTACCAGCAGGGTTACCCATGGTTTGGAATTTGTGATGATCATTGAAGGATCATGGCCTGGGCAGCCTCAGTCTTCGATGGTGAGACTCAGGAGGTTGAAAGAGTCAGGGCCGTTTCCAGTTGTGCCTGAGGAGCCGATGGGGACTAGCCCTGTGCAGACTGTCCACAGTTTGACTTCCAATATGGTCCCTAACAGATAGGGCATGGCTTTGGTGTGGCTTGGGATTAGGGAACTGCTTTGCCAAGTGAGCAGTCAGGTGCATTTGAAACAAGATCCTAGAGGTTTGAATTGTTTGCCCTTCTGTTGCCCCCAGGACAGGGCTTGGTTTAGTGAGCCCTTAGTGGGGCCCCACGTGGTAGAGGCTAACATCTGGAGTCCAGAGACTCTCTGTTGTTTTTCTGCCTTGTCATGATTATTAAAAACCTTAAAGGCCAGGTCTAGGAGTTATCATTGTGGGTTTTGAGGGCTGTTTTCTAGTTTGGGGAGCTTATGTCTAATATCTGAGTCAGACTGAGATAAATTTAAGATTAAGGACTAGAATCCAACATTCTACAAGGGAGTTTGGGAAGAGGTAGAGGGTGTTAAGGAAGAGAAAGTGTTAGAGCCAAAAGGAGTACCAGATGGTGTATCTGATGGTGTAGGAGGGGAGGGTTGGGTTATGGACTGAGGGTAGGGTGGAGGCTGGGGTACTGAGTGGGGGGCCAGTTGATCTGGAAGAGGAGCTGGAACAGCAGGAGCTGGAGCAGTGGGAAGAGGAAGATCAGCAGGGTCAAAAGAGGAGAAAGAGGAAAGATCATTATAGTGGTTAGAAATCGAAGGCTTTCCAGGTACAGTGGTGCATGTCTGTAATCCCAGCGACTTGGGAGGTGGAGGCATGAGGATTGCAAGTACAAGATCAGAGGTAGTCTGCATAATTTAGTGAGACCCTGTCTTAAAAATTAAAAAAAAGTAAAAAAATGGGCTGAGGGTGCAGCTCAGTAGCCCAGCACTTGCAAAGCACGTAAGCACAAGGCCCTGGGTTCAACCCCCAGTACCAAAAAAAAAAAAAAAAAAAAAAAAAAAAAAAAAAAAAAAAAAAAAAAAAAAAAAAAAAAAAAGAAGAAGAAGAAGAAGAAGAAGAAGAAGAAGAAGAAGAAGTTGAAGTCTTTTGGTGGAGAAGGTGTATTTGAGAGGGAGAGCAAGGGTCACAAAGGTCTGGTAATGTCCTGAGTGTGAAAAAGGCCTGGATGTAAGGAACTTCAGCCTATTGTTTTCAGTTTTCTGCAGTAATTATCTAGGTCTGTCAAAATGTTGAGATCAAAGATCCCATTCTAGGGCCATTGAGATTCATTATCCAATATATATTGGGGCCAGGCAGTGTGACAATAAAAAATAAATAAAAAAGGTATTTAAGTCTCAAATCCTGGGCTGTGTCCAAAGTCTGAGGGGTTTTTAGGAGACAGCCAAGCAAAGTAGTCTGCAAGATGGATGATTGAGAATGACCCACAATGGGAAGCTTGATACTTCTGCATCTCATCTTCAGTGTGCAGTAGCAGAAGGGCATCCCCTACTTGAGGCAGAGGGAATGGAGAGAACCCACCACAGCAGGCATCCCAGAGTGGGATGGGTCCCAAGAGGCTAAGCCTCGGTGGGAGAGCATTCCTGCCAATACTGGATTTCAGAAGGGATCTGGTCCTGTCCTATAGAGCATCCTAGAATGGAATGAAAGAGAAGGAGAAGAAACAAACTTGACCCAATGGGAAAAGACTATACCTTTACCTGGTTTAGCTGATTCAAGCAAGAAAGGGTGAAGTTTCAGTTTCCAGTGAGTTGAAATATTAATCAATCTGGTCCAAGAGACTGTGGCCACTGCTTATAACCTTCAAGAGGCTGTGGTCTCTGCCTGCAGCCTCCCGGGCTTCGGCACCATATGTTAAGTCCAAGTAGAAAGAGATCACACCATTGCACTAGGTCATATGTGAAGCAAAAGGCTTTTATTATAACTACCTCAGTGAAGGCAGTCTGGTCTTACTAAGAGGAGCAACAGCTTCCTACCAAGGGGGAGTTATTCTTATAAGATCCTTTGGATGTGTGGGGAGACAGGTATAGGAGGAAGTAGCTTCTGCAAAAGGGGAACTGGCTGACTTTTTGGCGGTGCCTTTTTGCCTTGGACACTACTGCTAAAGATGTTCTTCCTTCTGATGTAAGTGGGTCTCTAGTTGCTCAAGATTATTTATCTGTGGGTAACAGGTCATGGGAATTGGGGCCTTACAATAAACACCCCAATTTTAAAGGTAGCTATCTCTTGCTGAATCTCAGAGGATTTTGTGTGTTTTCCTCATTCTTCTCTAAGGAACAACAACAAATATTACTTATCTATCCCATCCACAATCAACAGGGTGTGCAGTCTAGATGAGCAGTTGCTTACAGCCGTGACAAAGGGTCTGAAGGTACCTTCCACAAATGTGTCTGTTCTGGGTGTCTGTCATGTGGGGAAACAGCTCTTCAGGCCTAGGTAGTATCTGCTGAGTATGGATTCTGAGTGGCACAGTCCCACTTGACTCTTTGGCTTGGTCCAGATGGGACAGAGGCCCACAGTATACTTTACCAGGACCTATGGCAGAGGAGGGCCCAGGGAGCTCACTCCAGGTAAGGTGAGGCCAATACAAGAGCCTGGAAGAGGAAAAGGACAAAGAAAAGTTGATGTTGAGCTAGCCCAGGAGCTCAGAGTAGACATTCAATAAAAATCTCTTAAATATCTGGATTCATTAATGAAGAGAGAGAGTGACTTTGAGAATCTTTTGGTACATTGAGAATTCTTTTTTCAAGCAATGAGAGAATTAAACAGAATTATAAATACACGACTAAGTCTAATAGCAAATGCTAGTCATGGCATATTAGCTTCCTCAGATTCATGGTGCTCTTGCCTAGTAAGAGCCAGAGGAGAAGGCATGTTGCCGGCCCATCAAGTTCCACCTGGGCTCTGAGCTGAGGACTCCTTCTGTCTCCAGGTAGCAGGCTCCAGACTCTGGTGTGTGGGGCATTGCCCTGCCACTGGACTTGCTCTGGCTGTGAGCAGGAACCAGCAGCCAAAGACCCATCTTCTGGTGAGTGGGAGCTGGGCACCCAGGAGCCGTGCCACCCAGAAAGGAGGCTTATGCCCTCGGATGCTCTGAGAAGCCTTGAGAAAGGCAGGCTCAGAGGCTTCTGCCCAGGGCGGCTCCTTGCTTCTTTTCTTCCCAATGAAGACTCCGAGTGCTCTGCTCCAACAGCCCTTTATTTCTTCCTTGCCTGTCCCGGTCGATGGAATGGACCTAGACTGCTCCTTCTGGGGCTTGACAGGGACCAATCAGAGGCAGTTAGCTCATACAGGTTTTAGCCAATCAGAGGGGATATTCAAATTTGGTTTTATAGAAGTAGCCAATCAAGGGTGGTTCCAGAACGGTCCAATCAGGAGCCATTCTGGGATTTGGAAACAGCCAATCGGTGTTGAGGGAGTGGAGGCAAGGGAATAGATGCCAGAGCCATCTTGGGGAGCTCAACAACCCTGAGTTCCAGGATGTAGGGCAAAGGTGACTGCCTGGGGAACAAGCCTCAGTCCTCCAAGGGAGCCTAGATAGGCCCTGGGGCGAACTGCCTCTCTAGGCAGTGCCCTACACTGGTGGCCACTCCATGACATTCCATTGAAGAAAAGAAGGGGAGGGAACCTGGGGCCTTGCTGTGTCTTGTCACCCCCTGAGCTCATTCTCCCATTTCCCTAGGGAAGTTCTACACAGACACCGTATCCTTGGATAATTGGCAAAAGGTCTCAGACCTTTTCTTAATGAGAGTGTTTATTAATGCAATCTGATTCCAGACTGACAGCTCATTGTTTTTTCTTCCTCTCCTGAAAACCTATTACTGAGGGAGTATGTGGAAGATTTCAAACTCAGGGATGACCTTGACAGCCTCTTCAGCCTCTGGTCCTGGGGAGCCCTGGCTGTTCCAAGGGGTTTAATGGGCTCACGTGAGCCTTCCAAGAAGCTCCAGCATGTCTAGACCAATTCCTATCTAATCACTCTAACATCTTCTGAACAGATGTCTCGCTGCCATTTCTTGGCAATCGCCCTTCCTCCTGCCTCCCTCTGTTCTGCACCACTGTGATTTCTGCCCTCTACATTGACAGAGGTCTAACATGTTTATGCCAATAGATTTGGAAAACAGCTACCTGGCCAACTGACTGGAAAAGATGCATATTTGTGCCTATTCCCAAAAAAGGGGATCAAAACTGAATGTGGAGGCTACCGGACAATATCATTAATATCACACACAAGCAAAATTTTACTAAAGATCATTTAAAAGTAACTGCAGCAGTATATAGACAGGGAATTGCGGGAAAATAAAGCTGGATTCAGGAGAGGGCAGGGAAACAGGGGCATCATTGCTGATGTCAGATGGATATTACCCAAAAGCAGAGACTATCAGAAAGATAACTATCTATATTTTAGTGACCATGCAAAGACATTTGACTGTGCGGATCATAACAAATTATGGATAACACTTCGATAAATAGGAATACCAGAACACCTAACTGTATTCATGAGAAATGTGTACATGAAACAGGAGGCAGTCGTTCAAATAGAACAAGGAAACACTGCCTGGTTTAAAGTTGAGAAAGGTATGCATTAGGACTGTATACTTTCACCATATCTCTTCAATTTATATGCTGAACAAATAATCCGAGAAGCTGGACTTTATGAGGAAAAAATGCAGCATCAGGATTGGAGGAAGACTCATTAACAACCTGCATTATGTACATGACACAACTCTGCTTGCTGAAAGTGAAGAGGATTTAAAACATTTACTGATTAAGATCAAAGAACATAACCTTCGATATGGATTGTGACTAAACATTAACAAAACAAAAGATTTTAAACTGGGTCAGTATGCAACTTCACAATAAATGGAGAAAAGATTGAAGTTGTCCAAGATTTTGCTTGGCTTGGCTCTACAATGAACACCCATGGAAACAGCAGTCAAGAAATCAAAAGACGCATTGCTTTGGGAAAAGCTGTGGCAAAAGATCTCTTTAGAGTATTGAAAAGTAAAAATGTCACATTGAAGACAAAGGTGCGCCTGACTCATGTCATGATATTTTTAGTCTCATCATATGATTGTGAAAACTGGACATTGAACAAGGGAGACAGGAGAAGAATTGATGCCTTTGAATTATGGTGCTGGAAATGATTATTGCATATACCATGGACTGCCAAAAGAAGCAACAGATCTGTCCTAGAAAAGGTCCAACCTGAGTGCTTCTTGGAAGCAAGGATGGCTAAACTGCGTCTTAGGTATTTTGGACATGTAGTCAGGAGAGACCCATCCATGAAGAAAGACATCATGTTTGGGAGAGTGGCAGGTCAATGAAAAAAGGGAAAACCCTCCACCAGATGGATTAACACAGTGTCTGCAACAATGTGCTTAAACATAAGTAAGATCGTGTGCCTGGCACAGAATTGGGGAGTGTTTCCATCTGCTGTACATAGGGTCACTATGAGTCCAACTAGACTAGACAGAACCTAACAACAACAACAAGAAATCAAACACTGAGTCATGGAGTCATGAAATTCAATCAGAGCTGGAGGAGTCCTGGGAGAGCACTTAGTCCAGTTCCCTCATGCACATATTCGTTTCTGTTCTTTCTATCCATCATTACTGAGCTGCTCTTCTGTGCCCGGCCCCATGCCAGGCCCAGAGGGCACAGAGCTGACCCCCCTCGGTCTTCCCAGTAGTGCTTTAAGGATGTGCTCACTGTCTGGGGCTAGAGACAGATGGGTTAAATCACTGCCTAAAAGCCCACCTGTTAACATAGCTGCATTGGGACTGCTTCAACAAGAATTTGTCAGGGTCCCCAACATTTAAACCATGGCACGCAGTTACTAGGCAACTGCATGTGGCAGCCCCCAGTCAGCTGATATTTGTCAATGTCCATTTCCCAGAGAATACCCTGGGAGAAATGACATCAGAAATCTAGGGCCCTAGTTCAGGGCTTGCCATTTACCTGTGTGCTAAGGGGAAAGCCATAGGAGGGACTTCCTCTTTGATACGGATTTGTCTTTTAACCATTGAATAGTGGTGGTGCTGTTTAGAGAGGCTGTGGAACTTCGAGAGGTGAGAGCCAGCTGGCAGAAGTAGGTCTTACCTGGCTTTAAGATCTTACCTGGGTCCCCGTTCTGGTAAGCTCTCTCTGCTCCTGTCCTCCACACTGAAGAGTCTCCACCAGGCCACCACCTGCTCCCCTGTCATGCCTCTCCACCACTCTGGACTGAACATCTGAAACCGTGAGCCCAATAAACCTCACCTTTCTTAAGTTGTTCTGTCAGGCACCTCATCACAGCAGCATTAAAGCTAACTGACACAGTTACTTAGAGACACTGAGCCCCTCCATTCTGTCACCCAGGGCTTGCCCAGGTGGCCCTGGCAGGGTTCAGAGTATTTGCTTCCCAGAGTTCCAGGCAGCATGAGAGCCAGACCCTGGTCAAGGCTGGGAAGCAGGTACAGGGCTCAGCTCTGGAGAGGGGCCTGGGCAGTCCCATCCTTGCCAGCAGCCAGAGTTCCTCATTTCCTACACATGCATATTGTCCTCCTTTTGTTGTTTTCTGGAATATGGACATATTTGGTAATTGACACTTAGTGAGGTAAGTTTTTTTTGTTGTTTTGTTTTCCCAAAATTCTGTTATTTAATCTGCATGTTATACACAGAGTGAGCACAGTGCCTGGCCCATGGAAGATGCCAGTAAATATGAAAGTGGAAAAAAGATTCTTTCTTTCTTTGCAGAGGCAATATGCCTCCCATAATCATCCAAAAGTAAATGATGTTTGTTTTGGGGTCCCCCTTGGCCTTGGTTATCTTGGCACAGTCTCTATGAACCCATGCAACTCTGGATGGGTTGACACCAGTGAATCACAAAAAATGTGAAGCTATGAACAGCCCTGGGGCCTTGAGGAGATATTGTGACCCGTGAGCTCTGCCTGCAAAGACAGGCATTTCCCCTCATCTCTTCATATCCACACCTCACCCATCTCCCCAGAAACACGAGAAGGTTCTCAGAACACAGTTGGTGTTGATGCCGGCTCTACCTACAGCCTCCTCCTCCCCCCATTCGCCACACGTGTTGATTCCTTCCCAGAGTCGGGCTTCTCCTCCAGGATCATCTGTGCTCACAGAAGGTGAAGGATAGCTTTGAGTGGCCACAGTGTGGCCAGATGTTAAGTTAAAGCATCAGGCATCTCCATGCCTTACTCCAGAGCAAGGAAAGCACAATATTGAAAGGCATATTACAGCTGGGCAGGGTGGCTCAAGCCTGTAATTCCAGCAACTCAGGAAGCACAGGCAGGAGGATCACGAGTTCAAGGCCAGAGTCAGTCTGCATAACTTAGTGAGATCCTGACTCTAAATAAAAAGTAAAAAATGGACTGGGGGTGCAGCCAAGTAATACAGCACTTGCAAAGTATGTGTAAGGCCCTGGGTTCAACCCCTAAGTACTGCTAAATAAATAAACAAATATTAAAAGAATAAAAGGATATTAGAATGGACCCTTGAAAATGCAAGAAATTTAAAAAGACCCAATCCATTGTGTGGAATATTTTATCACTACAAGAAAACAAACCATGTGGAATGATCATCTCTTGGCCTCAGAAGGGAGTGATTCAGCAGTGTTCAGATGGGTGTGGCAACTAGCTCAGTGCCCCCCAAAGGGTGCCCTTGCCAGACTGGGCACCCCCACTCCCGTTCTCTAGAACTGTCCTTCTCTGCCCTCAGCAGGTGCAGGTGGACAAAGGGGATGAAGAGAGACAAGAGACAGACAGGGTCAAGTTTGATTGCTGCAGGATTAACTTGGCATTGGGGCCTTTGTTAAGACAGCTATGAGATTATTGGCATTTGTTTTATGTGAGGGTCCTTGGGTCCTTGTCACTAGGGCACTCCCTCCACTATGCCTTGGCTTGGCTTGGCCTTCTCTGGCTGGATGCTCTGCCTCTTTCCTCAGCCCAGCTCCTGTCCATATCCTCTAAGGACTCATCTGCTCTTCTAGGAAGGCATCTTGAACTGTGACCCTTTTAATCCAGCTCCTTGCCATGGGGACACATCTGAGCCACGGAAATCTCCAGGCATCCATGCCCAGCCAGAATCTAGGCTGTCCTCAAATCACCCAATCTTGTGACTTGGGCACCCATGGCAGCTCCAGCCGAGCCTCTCACCCACGGGCATTTTCAGAGATGGATCAGGGCTCAGTCCCTACACCCACTAAATATCAAGACACACCACGTTCTCTGGAGTGTTCCCTGGAAACCCCCTTTAGTTGGCCTAGATAAGGAAAAAACTCCTTTCCCTCATGGGGGACAACACAGGCCACAGGCAGGGGGAGAGAGAACAATACTAGCCACTCCGTATGAAACCCTCACTGCCCCCTTCTGCATCCTCCAAAGTCTCAGCCTTCTGGGTACCTTCATGGTGGTGGTTTTGTTCTCTCAGCATGTCCCATGTAAGCTGTCTTGCCCTTTACCTTCGGTGCCTCTGTGAACATCCTGAGACAAACACGAAGTTATCTCTGCCCTGTCGGGTTGTGTTGACTTTGCACTCCATAGGTTCACAGGAAGTCAGTCTGATGTGGATTTTAATCCTGGCCCTTTGTTTAATAAACTTCATGACCTCGGATGACTTGTTGAGATTCTCTTGGCCTCAGGTTCCTCACCTGTATTTTGAGTTTCAAAATCTTACTTCACGAGCCAGGCATGGTGGCGCACGCCTGTAATCCCAGTGTCTGGTGAGGCGGAGGAAGGAGGATCGCAAGTTCAAGACCAGAGGCAGTCTGCATAACTTCGCGAGACCCTGTCTCAAAAAAGTAAAAAAAAAAAAAAAAAAAAAAAAAAAAAA
>VMDO01021066.1:0-36176 GCA_007922755.1 Pedetes capensis
CATGGACATCCTTGGGGGTCATTATTCAACCTACCACAGTGCAGTTTTTGAAACCTAAGGCAGTGGACAGAGAAGTCTTATTTGCCAAACTCATTTGCATCTGTTCTTAATCTCTGTTAGACCTTGCCTAAGGATCATTGTTTGCACAATAGCTAAAATAATACTACTGGTATCATGGGGTTACTTATGAGAACCAAATAGTACAAAGCATTATTCATAATATAAAACATGTGAAGTTAATAATACTACTGGTATTATGGGGTTATTTATGATGATGAAATAATATAAAACATGTAGAATGCTTATATCAGAGAATGTTCAATAAATATAATCCATTATTATTTTTATAATTATACATTTTTATTTTCTTTTCCAAAATGACTGAAGTTGTCAGGTTGGCCCAATTCCTAAAATGTTTTGAAATTTACTGTACCACTGTGCCATCTGATCCCATCAGATCTCAGAAGCTAAGCAGGGTCAGACCTGGTTAGTACTTGGATGGGGGATCACCTGGAAAGACCAGGTGCTGTAGGCTTGGAAGAAGGACCCAGCAACCCACTCCCCACAAACAATCAGCCATTGAAAACCCTATGAATAGCAGAGAAGCATGACAATAGTGTTTTATCTGTTGTACATAAGGTCGCTATGAGTTGGACTCCAACTCGATAGCACCTAACAACAACAGTACACTTCATATATAGCAAGGTGAAGGATAAAGCAAAACTTTCTGTTTGCTATGATGGACAATTCTGATCCATAGTGGCCAGTTCTGCACAGAGATTAAACTGCAAAGGGATAAGGCTGATGATGTGTAAGTGCAGTTCATGTAAGACCCTGACAAGTCACACTGGATTTTGAAAGATGGATCTCAAATTCATGAAAGAAGGATTATAAATTCAGGTTTCTAAGGAAAATTATTTCTATCTTGGTTTCTGAGTGCTAAGAAGGAGGATCAAAACTAGTATTTAATGGGAATAGAAATTTCCTTTGTCCATTTAGGGAAAAGGTATTATGTTCTCTTGCATATCATGGTCATTTTAAGATGAATTATTAGCTTTTACATCTCAATCTGATATTACATATTCCAGCTTTACTGCTCTGATTTAATATTCTATCTTAGGCATGTTTCCAATGCAAAACTACAAAAGTATTATTGCTAGGGAGGAGATATTAAGACTTTCAAAGGGTGAGAATGAAGGAAATATAAAAAATGGGCTTCTGAGGCTTTTTTTTTTTTGAGAAGCTTGTAGAATTTTTAAAGTCTTTCTTTTCTTTTCTTTTTTTGTCTAGAGTTGGGTAGATGCAGTTTAGGAAAGTAGGTCTCTTGACAGGGCTCTTTGATCATATTAGTTCCAATGGACACCCTCTTTGATTTTCCTCAAATACTATGCCAGAATGACACATTTTAAGACTTCCTTCCATGTTATATTTATATAGTGCTTTATTTTTCTTTCTGGAGTCTAAACTCTTTAGGGCAGGACGCATATCTTATAAATATGCAAACTCTCATCTTTCCAGTACTCACTGGATGGTCCTGTAGGTAACAGCACTTGATAAGTGGGTAGGTTTGTTGAAGTTCAGCATAATGGAATGAACATAATGGAGTGATTCCAAAGTTCTGTCTATGAGACCATAGTCATGGTACATGATCTGGATTTCAAAGTTTAGGTTTTTGCTTTCTAGCTGAATGACGTCTAGTCTTAATATTCTGTTCATCTGGAAACTGTGAGTATTAACATTGCCCTCGAGTGTGGGGAGATTAAGATAATGTATGTACAATGGTGGAGCTCATTACCTGCATGAACCAAACGCATGTTACTAAAGATTTTAAAAATCCGTGAAGGAGAAACAAGGGGTGGGGGGTAAAGAGGGAGTGAATAAGAGCGAAGTACACATATAACTTTATGAAAATGCCATTATGAAACCTATGCTAATTAAAAAATTTAAAAATGTGGTACAAGTAAAAATAACCCTTTATGCACACAGACACACACAGACACGATTTATAAAACTTGCAAAATGTTTTCATTTTTTCTCCAATTCTCACCAGTTCTGGAGGAGTCATCTTACATTCTTCTTTTTTTTTTCAGTACCGGGGGTTGAACCCAGGGCCTCGAACCTGCATGCTTTACAAGTTCCTGACCACTGAGCTGCTCGCCCAGCCCATTGTTTTTACTCTTTTGAGACAGGGTCTCACTAAGTTACACAGACTGCCTCTAGTCTCGACCTTGCAATCCTCCCTCCTCTGCCTCCTGAGCTGCTGGGATTATAGGCATGCGCCACTGCACCATCTTACATTCTTTAGAGAGTTTGAGGTTTTAATTTGTCCTGCTTTCAACCCCAAATTTAAGTTTTCTTCGGATCATGCAATGTTGGACTGGGACAAAATATTTAAGATTGCCTTAAGCTCTCCTCTTAGTGTAGAAACTGAATCTGGTTTTATTTTGGAAGGGGGCAGATGGGCCTAGACCTTTGAGAGAACAGGATTAGCTAGATGGAGAACTGGGAAATAGAGACTGTGTAGATTCCAGCAGGAGTGTGGAGGTGAGAGTGGGGAAGAAATGCAGAAATGAATTAAAGGGTAATAGGAATCTACTAGGTGTGTTTTAGAAATAACGGAAAGACAAGTATGACTGATAAGCAAGAGTGAGAAGGTCAAGAAAGCCTGGATTTCAAAAACCAGGTCCTATGCCAGGGCTTTGCTTAGTGTTCACAGTAATCCCTTCATGTCCTTAATTCTCAGCCCATTTTACAGATAAGAAAGCAGTTCTCAAAAGTTAAGTTGGCATGTGTCATATTGGCAGTATGCTTTCCCAACTATTGCCTTGTGAAGGGGCATGAAGGGGACAATGGAATGCCATTGGATAGGAAGGTTAGGGAGGGGCCGTTCTGCAAATACTTGAGGTCAGGCTGAGGAACACAGGCTCCTCTTAGACGCAATGGAAACTCTTTCAAACTTTTCAATGTGGGAGGAGGGGGAAGTCTATGATATAACAAAACAAAAAGGTGAGTTAAGAAGCTTGAGCCTGGCAGCTGCAAATTCCTCAGCTCATCTTTGACACGAAAGGTTCCACTTTAATCCCTGCCCATCCCCATTTGCTTATTAGGTTGTCCCTTTTCTCCAAGGGGAATGGAAGAAGGCAGACCCAACACCTCCATCAAGCCACACTTGGACTTACTAAAGGCAGCGTGATGAGGAGCAGGAAGTTCTGCTTCTTGCTGCTGGCAGAACACAAAGAGGAGGACATGCTAATGCTTTCTTAGCACCACGGAACAATTGTGCCCAAGATAGCGTGATAAGCATTGATTCTGAATTGTTTAGGTCTCCCTCATCCCAGTTTTATTCCCTCACGTCACGTACTAACTCCAGGGATGGAAGTGTTTTAGCTCACTATCAATTTCTTTGCCATTGTGGAATAGAAGCAAGTAACTGACGCTATTACATTATGGCCCATAATACATTTAATGTGAAATGGAATTATGTGACAGGACTTGATGACTGTCCATTGCCATGAAAATTAACACCTCACCTCTAACACGGTCTTTATATTGAATAAGTGCTTTACCTCATTGTTTGCCTTTCAGCAGCTTCTTATCTGCCCTGTGGTGCAATTAGAGCAGCTGTCTGCCTAATTAGCGTGGTGCATCTTGGCATGATCCACCTGTCCTTTTCACACTAGATCCCTGTTGAGTTGCAGATCCCCTGGCATTGGCCCCTGAACTTCCAAGGTGACCCTGGAAACATTCTAAGTAAATAAGAGTTGTTGACAGCATGCCTGGCTTTCCAGTGCCCTTATGCTGACCCTGGGCTGCCCAGGGATGCCAAACATAAAGCTTTGGGAGGGAATTGCCAAATTCATGACACTTACTTGGCCGCCTTCTGCTCTATCAAAACTTAGCACTCTTTTTGTTTTTGCCACTGTGACAGGGTCTAGTTTTCAGCTAGATGACCATGTTGTTGTTAGGTGCCATCGAGTCAGATCCAACTCATAACAACCCTAAGTACAGCAGAGCAAAACACTACCCAACAGTGTTCCATCCACACAATCATTTTATGTTTGAGCATGTTGTTGCAGCCACTATGTTTTGTCTCAATTTGAGTCAGGATGCATCAGCAAAAGGAGGTCCTAGGGGCTCTACTCTACTTTGAGGAGGCTATTCTTCCCTAGTCATTTCTTAAATGCCTTCCACCCTGGGGGGCTCATTTTCTGGCACTATATCTAATAATGCTTCTCTGCTATTCATAGCATTTTCAATGGCTAATTTTTTTGGGTGTAGGCTGTTGGGTCCTTCTCCCTAGTCTGTCTTAGTCTGGAAGCTCAGCTGAAACCTGTCCACTAGAGCTGGGCCTGCTGGTATCTGAAATATCAGCAGTATAACTTTCAGCATCACAGTAACACATAAGCCCCCATAACATGACAAGCTGACAGACACATGGGGTGACCATGAGAAGTGATAAATTAGTCCCCCAAATTTAATCTCCACTACTCAGTAGGTAAGCTGATATATTGGTTGTCCAAGGTAACATAATGCAGACATCTCTTCTTTTTATACAGAATTTAGAGCTGCAAAGAACTTTAATAGACTATTCAGGTTTAAGCCTCAGAGATTCTGGCTCAGTAACTCTGGAGTGAGGTTAAGTATATTTATCTGGAAAAAGCTTCATTTGATTCTCACACATCACCTAGGGTAAAAAATACTCCTTTTGTGAGATAATTAGGAAGCTCTAGCTGCATTGTCAAATGCAATAGTCACTAATGACATGTGACAACTTAAATTTAAATGATCTAAAATGAGATAAAGTAAAAAAATTCAGTTCCTCAGTCATATAAGACCTCTTTCTCTCTTTTCTTTTCTTTTCTTTTCTCTTTTTTATTAATCTTGCATAAAAAGAGGATCCAAGGAGAGTCCTTGGGGCTGGGCGTCGTAGCAGATAAGGTGGACTTTATAAGTCACTGACCAGGTTCCCATTCTGGCCACTTTCAAGTGCTGATGAACACACGTGGTTCATGGCTACCTGATCCAACAGCACAGACACAGAGTATTTCCAGAATCACAGGAGTCTACGGGACCATGCTGTTAGGAAGCACAAATCTAATATTAGCTCTTGTTTATTCTAAGTGAAAAAACAGCACTTTGGGAAGCAGGGAAGGGTGAAAAGGCACAGCGAGATCTTAGGACTTGCCTTCCCGAGAGGGAATGTACCAGCCCACAGGCATTTCTCTGGTGTCCTGAGTACCGGTTCATCCCAGTTCAATTAGAATTTTCGGTATGGCTATGTTTGCATCAGGCATTTAGTAGTATGAATACTACTTTACAGTGACTCACTAGTTCTTTTTGTTTGTTTAGGACAGAGTCTTGCTGTATAACCCAGGTTGGTCTCGAACACACAATCCTCCTCCCTCAGCCTCCCATGTGCTGGGATTATAGGCATGTACTACCTTGCCCAGCATCATAGTAATTCTAATAAATCTCACATTCTGCTGCTCAGGTTTCTGATTTATAAAGTGGTTTTATATCCACTGATTTGCATGAAAAATGATAGCAGATATGCTGAAAGGTAATAGTATTTCCATTTAAGAGTATGAGAACACAAATCCTCATTAATAGCATAACAGTTACATAAATAATTAAGCAGCCATAAAAAGAATGTACTAAGGGTAAACTTATTGATTTGGAGGGATTTTCCTGAGGTAATGTTGATTTAAAAAAAGCAATCATGGAATATAGGAGTGCCTACGAGTATCTGTCAGGTGGAGGGGATGGAAGAGGAAAAGGATGAAGTTAAGCAAAAAGACTATGCTAAAATGCACGATATGATGACATACATGCTTTTTTTTTTTTTTTTTGGTGGTACTGAGGGTTGAACCCAAGGCCTCGTGCTTGCATGCTCTGCAAATGCTGGACCACTGAGCTGCACCCTCAGCCCATTTTTAAACGTTTCTTTTTTTTTTTTTTTTTTGAGACAGGGTCTCGTTAAGTTATGCAGACTGCCTCTGGTCTCGAACTTGCGATCTTCCTGCCTCTGCCTCCCAAGCCGCTGGGATTGTAGGCATGTGCCACCGTGCCTGGCTTCACATGTATGCATTTGTATAATGTCATGTGTGCTCATGTTTAATTAAAGTGATGATAAAACTAGAGCCCTTTATTGACCTTCCCACAGGTCAGTGGGTGGTGGGGCTAGAACCTGAACCTAGATCTTCTGACTTCAAGCTTGAGTCAGCATAGGTAGTGGTTAAGAGACAAGATTCTGGAGCCAGACCACCATTGTCCATGACCTGTCACTTATTGCCTATGCAGCTATGGTTGGGTGTCCTTATTGTTGAAAAATAGGGAAAATGATAGTGACTACTTCTTCAAGTGGTTGAAAAGGTTAAATGAGTTAATATTTTTGAAACACTAACTCTAGTGCTCGATACAGAATAGGCCCAGTGTAAGTGAAAGGAGAGATTTTCCTCTGTGTCACTCAGTTATATGAAGTGTATTAAGAAGGTGTGACTATTGCTCTACTATTGCTCCCACTGTTTCAATTTTTGCACTTGGACTTTGGGGAGCAGGCAGTTGTAAGTTCTGATTAAAGGATTCAGCTCAATATGAACAAAACAGTATGCTTTTGTTAGGGGATTAAAAAGAGTGAAATCAGTTGGAATAGAAATGACACTTGGGGGAATCTTAGTGAACTAATGATACGACTGTAAACCACTTTATGTACAAATATGTTTATTGATGTATTTTCATAACAGGAAAAAATTGGAGGCCACTTAGATGTTTTATCACAGGGGATTAGTTAACTATTAAATATCTATTTGGTGGGATATCATAAACCTGTTCAATTGTTTAAGAAAGAGAATAACATGTTAACTACTTACAGTATAATGCTATATGGAAGTATGGAATTTATAATTATATACATATTATAATTATGTTAAAATAAGATTCTTGCACAGAAAAAGGCTAGAATGACATAAACATTTTTCTAATGAAGAGAATATCAAGTAATTAGAGACTGATTGGAGGTGAAGACTTGCTGGTCCCTGGCTGTTTTGTATTGCTAGTTCTGTGGTCTTCAGGTCTCCCTGATGGACATGTCAGTCTTCACTTAATAGAAATAGAAGTAAGAGGCCGTGCATTGAACTGTGTGTCTTTTTCATGGGCTGATATGTCATTGGAATGAATGTGTGCAGAGAGACATCTTTGTGTTTAAGGGGAGGCTGTTCCTAGATTTGTGGAGTGACCAGGGGAAGAATGGAGGAAGTAGAAAGATGATTCTTTAATGCCTGGCTTCCCTTTTTCTTTCTCCCTCCATAATGGCTGATATGCTAGTGCCAACTGTATCAGACCAGAACTCCCAGTAGTGTCAGCAATCTGCCTGACCCTGATATTAAGCTCTGGGTCAGAGCATGTTGGGGAGGCTTAGTGGTTCCTTTTCTCAAACACTTACCATATTTTGCTTCACTGTGTTTCTGAGGGCAAGGCTAGTCTCTTCTTCTTTTTAAAAAAAGAATCTTTATTGAGATATAACTCAAATGATATCCAATTCATCAGCTTAACACATAAAATTCAGTGGTACTTAATAGTCTCAGAGTGGTGGAACCATTGTGACTAATTGTGGGACACTTCATCTCCCCAAAGGAAACCTCATGCTCAATAGCAGTCACTTCCCATTATCCTTTTCTCTTAGTTCCTGATAACTATTAATCTGGTTTCTGTCTTTAAGGATTTCTCTATTGTGGATATTTCAAATAATTGGAATTATAGAATTTGTGGCTTTGTGCATCTGGGTCATTCATATTGTAGTATGTTTCAATAATTCATTCCTTTTTATAGCCAGATAACATTCCATTGCAGGCCAAGTATTCTTCTCTCTGCACTGCTAGCAGCTAGCATAGAGTCTGACATATAGGAAGCTTACATAAATTTCTTAACTAATAGTCAATTGATGAAGTTATTCTTTAACATTCTTCTTCTCAGGCAGCCACAGTCAGTTACCTTTTTTCTTTAAATGTGGAATCTAAATTTACTTCTTTATACCTTGAAAGTGTCCCCAACTCAAATGACCAGATCACTAATTTAATAGGTTCTCATTCCAATTTATTCTCTGTTCACTGACAAGGCTCAGATTTTTAAATAATAACTTCACATAGTTAGACTCTTTTACAAAAACATCTAGTAACTTCCCATTGTCTATAATTCACTCAGCTATTCGTTTTGTCTATGCTATGGGGGCTTGTGTGTTGCTGTGATGCTGAAAGCTATGCCATCTATATTTCAGAAGACAGCAGGGCCACCCATGGTGGACAGGTTTCAGCTGAACTTCCAGGATAAGACAGACTAGGGAGAGGACTCAGCAGGTCACTCCTGAAACAATTAGCCATGGAAAATCTTATGAAGATCAGAGAAGCACTGTCAAATATAGTGCCAGAAACTAGACCATCCAGGCTTGATGGCATTCAAGAAACAACTAGGGAAGAGTTGCCTCCTTAAAATGGAGTTAACCTTAATGATGGGAAAAGAGTAAAGGTGCTGGGACCTCCTTTTCCTGATGTGGTACAACTCAAAATGAGAAGAAACATAGTGACTGTGACACTGGGCTCAAACCTGAAAAAATCATGTGCATGACATAATGTTGGGTAGTGTTTTGTTCTCCTGTGCTTAGGGTTGCTGAGTTGGATCTGACTTGATGGCCCATAACAACTAACATTCATTCAAGAACTAAACTGTGAATGCCTATTACATTCTAGGTAATTGGGTTAAACACTAGAACTTAGCTCTGACCAACATAAATTTGGTCATAAGTCCCCATTCTTGCCAAGCTTAACATCATTAGATAAGTAATCTTATGAATACATAAATAATTGTGAATTATGGAACTTATACAAAGGAAAAATTTAGATCATATTTAACTTGGAAGAGGAGGGAAGTTTCCTTTGGTGAGGTGGTTTTTGGACTGATCCTGAAGGATGAGTAGACACTAGCCAGAGGAACAAGGGAAGGATGTAGCATTACCATGTAAAGTCCTTGTGATAGGAATGTACTTGGAGATTTCCATGAAAGTAAAAAAACAAACAAGCAAACAAAAATGGCTAATGTGACTGTGGCATCGTGAGTCCAGACATGGATGACATGAGTTTTGGCTGGTGAATTAGGTAGGGACCAGACCATGAGTCATCCTGTGGGTCTTTAAGAACTTTGGGTTTTATCTCAAGTGCAATAAAAAGCCATTAGTGTGTTTTAATCAGGGAAATTTGTTAATTAAAAATCATTCTGAACACTGACCCATAGCAAGGACTTTCAAAATGGTCCTGTACTTTTTTTTTAATCCTTGGTGGCTTGCTGTTGACTTCAGAATAAAACCCGTGTTTCCAAGTATGATAAAAAAGTCATTCTAGAATTTTTTTTTTTTGGTACTGAGGGTTGAACCCAGGGCCTTGAGTTTGCATGCTTTGAAAGTGCTGTACCAAAAAGCTGTCCCCCAGCCCATTTTTTTAAGTTTTTGAGATAGGGTCTTGCTAAATTACACAGACTGCCTCTGGTCTTGAACTTGTGATTCTCCTGCCTCTGCCTCCTGAGCCACTAGGATTATAGGCATGTGCCACCACACCCAGCTCATTCTAGAATGTTCAGAGAGGGGAAATCAGATAGAGTTATTAGTAATCCAGGAGAGCTGATGGTGGTCACACTACAGGAGTGGCCATGCAGATGGGTGGGCTTGAGGCTTACATTGGAAACAGAATGTACTAGATTTGGTCATTAGTTGGATATAAACACAAAAGAAAAGGAAGGTATCAAGGATGACCCCCAGTTTTCTGGCCCGAGACACTGAATGGATAAAAGGGCTATTTACTGACGTGAGAAAGGGTGGAGGAAGAGTTGATGGGCAACTTGGTGCTGGGAGCTTCTGCTGGTCAATTTTAGACTCATTAAATCTGAAATGTTAAGCTGGGGTTTAGCTTAGTTGGTAGAGTGCTGCTCTGCATTCTTTGAGGCCCTGGGTTTGATCCTTAGCACCACAAAAAGGGGAGAAGAATGTGGCAATCCATTCCTGAAGCAATCCCAAAACAATCAGCCATTGGAAACCCTATGAGGGTCACTATGAGTCGGATTCAACTTAATGGCACCAAACAACAAGGAGAAGTCTGAAATGCTCATGAGACATCAAAGAGGAGAGCATGGAGGGACAGGAAGCTGAATATTCCTATTTGAAGCCAAGAATAGAGGTCTTGGCAGGAGATGGGTTTGTGAGCATGTTTGGCATGGAAAGGACCATGGGATGTCTGAGATTGCCAAGACAGAAAATGATAAGTGAGGAGTGAAGAGAGCCCCGGTCCCAGCCCTGCCTAACTTCAATAAGGTTCAGATAGAGGAGGAGAGCCCACCAGACACAAAGAGTAGGAATAGCCAGAGAAACATAAGGGAAGCCAAGAAAATGAGATGTGAAGGCCTTAGGCCACAATCAGATAGTCTTTCAAAAAAGGTGGATTCAGCTGTGTTTAATGCTGCTGAGAGGGCTTGTGAGGTTGTTCTGTCCCGTGTTTGTTGATGTGCTTGATGGTAGCAGGTTTTGTGACATGTAGGTGGTAGATGCCCAAGTTGGAGAATAAAGGCAAAATGAGGAATTAGACATTGAGTGTGTAGAAAATTCTTTTGTGTAGCAGGGCTGTCAAGGGAAGTAGAGGAGGAGGGCAAATGTTGGCACAAGGAAGGTTTACAGTTCTTTTGGTTACTTTGTTTGGACTTTTCCCATCTTAAAATAGGAGAGCACAGAGCCATTTCTGATGCAGATAGAAAATAGGTTGAAGATCACTGAAGGACTGAGAGGTAATATTGATGTGAACAGTTCCCAAGAAGGTGGTCATGTGGACACGGACTGGGCCTTTGGAAGTGAAGGCAATTGTAACAGGAGGAAGCAGGGGGAAGATGGGTTGAGGTACAGGCAGGCTAGGGGACTTCCTTATGAAGTGAGAGTTATGTGTGTTGGAAAGTGAAGAGCTGGGGAAATCCATCAGAATGATGAGAGGTGTGAAGAAGGAATAAAAAGATCATGTGACAGGTCAGAGAACAATCTCACTATAGTGAGTTGTTGTTGTTGTTAGGTGCTGTTGAGTGAGTCCTATTATTGAATATTCCATGCGCTGCCAAAAGAACCAACTGATCTGTCCTAGAAGAAGCACAACCAGAGGGCTCCTTGGAAGCAAGGATGGCTAGACTGTGTCTTACATATTTTTGACATGTTGTTAGGAGAGACCAATCCCTGGAGAAGGACATCATGTTTGGGAGAGTGGCAGGTCAATGAAAAAGAAGAAGACCCTCAAAATAGATGGAATGGCACAATGTCTGCAACAATGGGCTTAAGCATAAAAAAGATGGTGTGCTTGGCATATAGAATCAAGGAATGTTTCGTTCTGTTGTACCTAGGGTCACTATGAGTTGGACCCAACTCAAGGGCACCTAACAACAGCAAACAAAAGTTATAGTACAGAATAGAGGCAATATTTGTTGTGAAGTACAATATACCTTGAAGGAATAATTATCAGGGAAACTGAGGCACCTGGAGAAGTTTCGATAAACCTGGAAAGGAACTTGGAGAAACCTCAGTTCTTTGGGTGACTTGGTATAAAGATATTCCTATTCCCACAGGGAATGGAAAGCCAGAGACAGCAGAAGAGTTAAGCAAACTTTTAAGAAGAAAAAGTACCTTGGATAGATAGAGAAAGACAGTGTGCCTGAGAGAAGGGAGAGGCATGCAAACAGCTGCTAGAGGGGAGGAGAAAGGGAAGGGAAGAGAAGAAGAGAAGCAGAACAAAGAGTAGAGTGAAGAGGGAAGAGAGGGCAGTAGTGTGTTCCTTCTAGTTTTATTTAAACTAGAGCATGCCCAGTGTGACATCAGCTGTGAGTGCCTACCTCTGGGCGCCCAGTGGGATGTGAACCTTGAGCTCAGGGACTCATGCTCTGCCTGGGTAATAGCCTTGTTTAGTGATTTTTTTGTGGTTTAGGGCATAGGGACCCTAGGGTTTTTGTTTTGTAAAATGGCTTGATGGACTTACTGAATATTTGCAAAAGAATGGGCCCATAGGCAGATGTCTAGGAATGGTCTGCCTTTGTTTATAGTCAGGCAGCTATTGATCTTGGATTAGGATATGGGATCTTTTAGAATGTCCTTCCAATGTGCCAGGAGGTCATCATAGCTTGCTTCATCATGGCTGATTACAGGAGTTACTTTTTATCCCCCTTTCTTCCATATTGCCTGATAATATGTCTGTCTAGTTACCTAACATAAATACTCTAGGTTAGATGCTAACATGAATAAGACATGTTTTTTTTGTTGTTGTTGTTCTCAAGTTGCTCACTCATTGAGGACACATCCTTAAATACTGTACATAATTTAATTGTGGTTAATGATGAAACAGAAAAAGGCAGAATGGACAGTGAGAGAAAGGAGATGTGTCTCAACCAGCCTCGGAGTTGGAAGGTTTCCTGGTGGAAAAGACATCAGAGTGAGCTGAGACTAGAACCATTTATGTTTGTTAGGCAGCAAGGCCAGAAGGGGTAACAGCAGGTCAGGTGACCAGAGAAACCCAGGAGGTTCAAGGGTGGAAGTTAGTGCAAAGGTGTGTGGGTAGTGGGAAGTAATGGACAGAGACTGGATCAGGAAGACAGAGAATGTTCTTGATGTGTTGGTGAGCCAATGTAGGGGTCTGGATGGAGGAGCAGTTGGATTGGCCTTCTTGATAGATTGCTCTGGCTATTGTGAATAGAGATTTGAGGGAGTAGGGCGTACAACTGGATGGGGCTTGTTAGTTAGCAAGCTGTGACATCAGTCCAGATGGGAGGCAGGGTCAGATGATGACCTGTACCATCCCTATGCCTTTCCACTCCTCTGAGATTAAAAGTCCAGAGACAGGAAGTTCCTATTGGAGCTCATTTCCTGGTGCCAGGGATGGGGAAAGGGAAGACGTGCCCTTTTCAACTTCCATAGCAGGAAGCCACTGTACCTCCCAACTGTACCTGCAGTAGAGAAGCGACCAAATGGGAAGTTTTGTATTGCTGAGCAGGCAGAATGACAGCTGTTTGCTACATTCTTCATCCTGTAACTTTCCTTAAATTAGTAAGAACTTCAAGTTAGAAGTATGGATTTACTGCCTTCTTTTTAACTGCTGCATGATTAAGTTCTTAATAATATGTGTCAAAACTTGACTTGTATGGATCTTTTGGACACACAAGAAAACACGCCTAACTCACTGAGGAGTTTCCAAGCATTATCTTCCAGGTACAAATTATGACTTTGATTTAGGGCATTTCCTGGATTTAGACCAAGGACATGCCCATTTCTAGTGTTGAAGTTCTGGCTATAGAATTATTTACAGTTTATCATAGGGCATACTTCTGTGGTTGTCTTCCAGATAACAGGAAAATCTGAGCCTATGTAGTCATGATCCTAGGCTTGTGGGACCAAATCATAAGTGCATTTTTGACAGTAAAAATATTATATTCTAAAATTGTTTTTAAAAAGTTGAATGATAGCAGATAAGGGAGAAAGAGCCTGCAGTCATACCACTGTGGCATCTGAACCGTCAGATCTCAGAAGCTAAGCAGGGTTGGACCTGGTTAGTACTTGGATGGGAGACCACCTGGGAACACCAGGTGCTGTTGGCTTGGGAGACAGACCCAGCAACCCACTGGCAAAAATCAATCAGCCATTGAAAACCCTATCAATAGCAGAGAAACACTAACAACATTATTTCACCTGTTGTATGTATGGTCACTATGAGTTGGACACAAACTTGATGGCACCTAACAACTACAATAACAACAACATCTCACAGAGGCAGTATTTTTTTTTTCTGTGAAGACTATCATTACTATCAGAGGCATAGGAGACTAGAGAGAGATACTTCTGTAAGTTCACCTTTTGTTTTCTAAATCCCAATCTTTCTGCTATGAGAGAAAGCACCAGGTATTGATTGTTGGTCAGAGGGTATTACACATGCTTTAGTCCATCCTTGCAAGGAATTGTCTCCAAGATGGTGTCCTAATCATGTCATCAGTTGGAATATCTATCATTTTCTAGGGTCAGTTCCTTCTGGAGATGAGATATCTAAGACCAGTAAATCCTTATATCCACTATAAATTAGTTCCTTCACCAGAAGTAATGTTGTGGGATATATTGTAGGTGAAAATGAATTCAATAAGGTCAAAGATAGTGGTGTTGGCAGAAGCATGTAAGCCGCAAAGTGTATCCAAATCCAGAATAAGTGTCAATTGCAGAAAGATTGCTTCTTGATGGCAAGGTTCAATGTACCCAAACTGCCAACAGGTGGCAGTCTTGGCCACTTTGGGTCTTGGTACCCCATGGGGGACACAGTGTAGCTGCTGCTGGCTGATTGGTCTCTCAGAGACTGAATCGTGAAGGAAAATTTATGTTAGTGTTTTCATAGCATCTAAAAACTCTTTGACTTCATTTTGACTGGAAGCAGCAGCTTTCTGATTTTTTTTCTCAACATGATACTAATCTTACTGGAAAATCTGGACAACTTCCTTTTCTTTTTCTACTGTGCATGTAAATTATATAAAATATCTATAAGGTATAAAAAACTCTATTGAAAATATGGTAAAGCACCATAAAATCATTGAAGCTTGGATCTTTTTGATTTTTGCTAGTTTTATTTTTATTTTGTGGGTTTTGTGGGGGGGCAGAGAGGGACCAATATTGCTTCTTTACCTTTTTAAAAGTTATTATTATCCTGGTATAGTTTGGATCTTAAATGTGCCCCAAAGTCCTATGTGTTAAAGGCTTGGTCACCAGTGTAATGCTACTGAGAGGTGGTGGTACCTTTAAGAGTGGGGCCCAAGGAAGGTTATAGGTCACTGGAGGTGTGCCCTTGAAGATGTTATTGGGACCCTGGCCTCTATCTCTTTTTTCTGCAGCCTCTCCATGAGGTGAACAGTTTTCTCTACCATGTGATTCCTGCCATTGATACCTGGCACCCTCACTAGAGACTAAAAGCAATGAGTCCACCTAGTCATGGACTGGCATCTCTAAAACTGTAAGCCAAAATAATCTTTTCTACTTTATAAGTTGAGTATCTCAGGTATTTGTTACAGTAACAGAAAGTGGATGGACACATTCTCTTCAAATTTCTCTTTCTGTGCTGATTTGTGCCTTGTACATTTGTCTAGTAATGGAAATCTTATATCTAGGTTTTCACAGTGATGGGCATGTAGTAATTCACATATGCTTTATGATTTTTATTAACTTCTATATCTGTAGTTATATCTCCATTTTTTTTTTTTGACAGGGTCTTACTATGTAGCCCAGGCTGGCCTTGAACTTGTTATCTTTTTGTCTCAGACTTCCATGTGCTGGGATTTCAGGTGTGCGTCACAAGGCCTGGATTTACAATTTGGTCATTTGTATCTTTTATTTGTCTCTCCAGAAATTTGTCTCTTTTATTAAACTTCTCACAGGAGAAAGTTTCTTTTTAAATCAGCACCATTGTTTTTTTTGGTCTCCTTTCAATAGCCCTATACCTTTTCCTTTTCTGTTTTTATTAATTCCAATCTTATTTTGTTTTAGATTTACTTTATTACACTTTATTAAACATTGATTTGCCTGTTTTTCATTTCTAAGTATCTCACACCTTTATAATGTCCCTTTTATTTAATGGTATACCTAAAGATAATTATTTTTATTTCCATACATTGGAATAATTCAGCAACATTTTTATTTGTTTCTATTTTTTCTTGTGAAATGATTTGAGAATATGGTCTGTTTTATGATGGACCATTTGGAATTAGTCAAAATTTCCTTTGTCACTTAATACATACATGATTTTTTGAATGTTTCATAGGTACTTTAGAAGAATCATAATCTGACTTTTTGTGAAGTTATTATTCAATATCTATTTATGATCATATTTTGTGTGATCTATCATTTTTGAATTTGGGTGTGTTAAAACCATCAACTATAATGTCTTGTAGATTTAGCTATTTTCTTCTGTAATTCTATTCATTGTTTCATGATATGTTATAAAATTATATTGTTGGCACGTTATTTGTTTATGGTCACCATATTTTCTCATATTTTTGCCTATTACCAATTCAAAGACTTGCTTTGAGTTATTTTAATATTCTTACTTTAGATACTGCCACTCACATTATTTTGTTTCACATTTGTCTTTTATGTCTTTAAAAAAGTCTTTTCATTTTTACCTTCTATGTGCCCCCTTTTCTGTCTTCTGTAAGTAGTGGTGTATCCTTTAAAAATTCAAATCTTACAAACTCTTTATTTGAATAATTGAGTTTATTCTACTTATTATAATTACTATATTGACATGACATTTGTGAGCAAAAGTGTATGTTTCCTATCTTCTTTTTTTACTTATGTTTTATTTTTGCTGTTAGCTATTGAAAACAGTAAGAATTTTTGTTAGTCTTTTCTTTTTTCTGCTTGTGAGAAAAATATATTTTTGCATTTTCTGCTAGCTGTTGATACTAAGAGGCATCCAGGTATTCGTTTTCCCTGATCTATGTCTTAGGCTTATCACTAACAATGTCTTCACTCTAGACAGAATAAGAACTTTTCTGAACTTTCAGCTCTTTGTTCTCTTCTCCTGATCTGTATCTCTTGCAAGCATTCTTTCAGATTTTATTTCTAGGTGGTTATAACATATATATGAGATACACACACATTATATTATTTACTTAGATACTTTCTTTCTTTAAATATACTTGTTTATTTGTGCTGTAGTTCCCTTTGGATTAATTTCTTTGTTTACTAGAATACTTCTAAGTTCCTAGTATAAGTGAAAATATCCTTATGTTATCCTCCACATGTCAGTGAAAGTTATTACTTTTTAAAAAAAAATATGTATAGTGTTTACTTTTTAAACCCACTTAATATGTAAATAATATGTTTATATGTTTATGGAATACAATGTGATGTTTTGGTATATATTTACATTGTGGAATAATTAAATCAAGCTAGTTAACATGTCTGTTACCTTGCATACTAATTTTAGTGAGGACATTTAGAGTCTAATTTAAAAACAGAGCATATATTGCTGTTCAAATTAAATTGTGTGCTGCTTCTATTAGGACTAGATAGCAATTTCCTCTGAATTTTCTTCCTTATGTAATTTGTTCATATAGTTACCAAGTCCTGCCCCTTCTATGCCTTCCCATCCATCCCATAACACAAGCACTGACTGAGTGCCTCTTCCATGTCTGGCTATATATGGCATACTGTCACTTTAAGAGGAAACTCCTATGTAGTGCTCATGTATTCAGATCAAGACATCATGGAATTACTGAGAGCAGCAACAAAGGAATGGTTTCGGGGGTAGCAGAAGAGAAGCATGATGATTCCTCTAATTCTCAGCTTAGTTAGGCTCCGAAGCTGGGTGCAAACATCTGTCTGGTCTCTGTGAGCCAGTCTATTCCCATCTACTCACCCTGCTCTATACTCCATCCAGCCCACAAGCACCATAGTAACGTTCTGAAGACAGCGGTCAGGTTGCATCTTCCTGTTGGCTTCTTTCTTTGCGAGTATCCTTCTGCCTAAAGGTTTTCTCAAACCTCTTCACCAAACATGCCTGTCTGAACAAGAGTAAAAGCAAAATCCCCTGGCCAGGGGATAAAGCTCAACTAGTTGAATACTGCAAAATTATGAAACAAATTAAAAAATGTTAATAATTTTTGCATTTTATTTTTAAAAGACAATAATTTTGCATTTCATTTTATGTCATACTTCTACTTGTCTTAATATGATCATCTTAAAATAAGTTATAGCTAAATCTTGCAGTGTTTGTAATCCTTACTATCATCCTTTAATTTTTTTTTTTTCAATACGGGGGCATTGAACAACTCAGGGCCTTACACATGCTAGGAAAGTGCACTACCACAGAGCTGTGACTTCAATCCTTTTTTAATTTTTAATTTTAAGACAGGGTCTTTCTAAGTTACATGAGCTGCCTCTGACCTTGAACTTGTGATCCTCCTGCCTGAATCTCTGAGTCACCGAGATTACAGGTATGTGCCATGGCACTCAGATTTCTTTGAGAAATTTGACCTATTAGAAATATGCACCTGAGTCTCTTCTGGTCTCAAGGTAAGATAGTGGCAAATAGAACTTCTAAATTATTTCTTTTTAACCAAATGTTTTTATATGCAGAGTTTGATAAACTCAATTCAATAGCTTGAAGAAATTAAGGCTTGCTTCTCAATCACATAAAATCTTCTGTGAATTAATAGCCTTTCTCTATCTTGTACCTATGCCCTTTGGGACATGGAACTTACAAGCTACTAAGGCAGGAAACACAGAGATGGAGGAGCCAGCTGGCTTTTAGTGCCTCACACTGGAAGGATACCTGTTACTTCTGCTCATTGACATTGACTAGAGCAAGTCACATGGCCCTGACCCAAGTGTAAATAAGTCAGGGAATAGAGGAGCCCAGGAATGATATGATAGCCATCCACTCATTCTGTTGAAGCCACCTATGTCTCAGTTATCTGAAAAGTCCTTAGTAATGCACACACCAAGTAAAATACCATATTGTCTGAGACTTGGTGTAACATACTATAAAGAACAAAAGAGTGTCAAGGTCTGAAAGATGAAAGACGATTGGTGGAAGTGTGGGTAGTTAACGAATATCATAGATGCAAATTCGTGATATTATTCTACTTTTGAGTGTCTTTGGAAATTATAAATAGTTAAAAAATAACAGTGGCAACAAGGAAAACACTAGTCCAGGGAACTCTTGTTTAGTACATCTGAGGAGAGGCTTGGGTATGAACATTTTACAAAATCATTCCAGATTATTCTAACGGTCAAGAGCTAAGGTGATTTAATCATATTGGTCATTTAGGATCACATCCATACTATGAATCATATGTACATACACACGTGCATATATTTTATAGCTGTTGGACTTTTTAGTTTGTGAATAGTCTGTTTTTATCATTTGTGTTCTAATTCCATATTAAGTATACCTTAACATTTAAGTCCTTTTAGTACCTATGATTGTGATATCATCCTAAAGCAAATGTTCTTTTCTGATGGAGATACTGAACAAAAACCTCTGCTGAGCTCAGAATATTTAGTCCCCTCTACCTCTGTGTTATGGAAATGGAATGGTGTGGTTGATTTATGCGGCGCATGGATTCTTGGCAATTTCTCCCATATAGAGTGGGCTTTCTTTCCCTAGCCTTGAGTTGGGGCTGGCTTTGTGGCTGCATTGAACAATAGAATACATCAGAAAGGACACAGGGGACATTTGACTGTGCTGATAGTCTTTCCGACCTCCAGATATGTGAATGAAGCCACATCAGACTATCCAAATGTAGTTGAGCCACCAGATACCTGCAGCCATATGTGTGACTTCAAGTGAGACCAGCAGAAGAACCACCCAGCTGAGCCTAGCTCAAATGGCTGACCCATGAAACCATGGACAAACAAAAGCATTGCAATTTTTAAGGCAGTAAGTTTTGGGATGGTTTGTTATTCAGGAATACAAAATAGATCAAATGGTGTTAAATACTGATGTTCAAGTCAGTGTTTAATATTTTAAAGATAAATTTCTCTTGTTTGACAGATTTTTCCCTCTAATTCTTAAAAAATTTTAGGCTTCGTATCTCAGAGATTATAAGAAGTGAGTCTTCTAATTCTGAGAAGCCTCAGAATTAGAAGAAAAATCAAACTGTACTTCCCTCTGAGGAGAGCTGTTGTTCTTTATTAACTCAGTTTTCCTTTTATCTACTTTTATGACATCTGAGTTGCACTAGGATGTGATTTAATTTTGGACTTAGAACAAAATTTACATTGGCATTGAGGGAGTTTTCCTGAGAGATAAACTTTCAAGGAAACACATATTATAATTCAAAGGAAAGTATGAATTGCAAACTAGAATAATTTCAAAAGCAATAGAGTTCAGGCACTGAAGGCTGTGATTTAACTTACTCCCAGGTGCTATTCATACAATTTCCTCTTCTGAGATTGACCCAAGGACCCTATGGGGCAGAGATAATATAGAGGTATTCACTATAGAAGTGATGTAAATAATCCTGAGTAGAAAATTGTTTGACTTATGCTGGTTTCTTACTATCACATTTGGGAGAGAGAGAATGTTCTGCAAAATCACACGAAGGACCTAGATTTTAATGAACCAAAATTTCCCTTTTCTACATCTATCCTCAATGGGTAGAGAACTACTGATTCCCAATGATTATTTTCCTGAGTCTCTTTACATTAAGAGAAGTCTGAATGAGAAACTTGTATTCCAGAAAAAGCTACTTAATGTGTCCCAAAGCAGATTAAAGTGGTCATGAATTCTTGAACTATACCAGTGAGTCTGAGCATTTTGGGGAACGATTTGCTAAACTGCTATTTTTAAAGTTAAGGTGCCTTTGCTGTAGATTGAATCTTGCCTGTGAGATGTAGTCTAAAAAAGAATCACAAATTAAAATGTATCCCTTTTGGGAGTGCTTTTTATTCTCAATATGCTCACTGTATTTAACAGAGTTTATAATGCAGAGTCTCTGACCCTAGGCAACAATTTTCAAAATATATTTTAACCAAGAATGACTGTCTTTGCCTCTCTGAAAAGGGCTATATTATTTTTAAGTGAAGTAGTTCACATCTTTTCTACTAAAGAAAACTCCTAAATGAGAAGAAAGACATTTCCTGTGAGAGAAGGCTGAACACTATGTGGAGAGACTGAATGGCAAGGATGGGCAACTGATTCAAGTCTGAAAGGCTGTTGACAAAGGGAAAACAAAGGAGGGACATACAACAAGGAGACTTTGATGTCTGGCTTCTCCAGACAGGGGGGGCAAACCCAAGAATGCTGTTGAATTCAAATATGATGAGATGTGGCCCTACCTGCATGAGCTTACATTCTGCACAGTATAGGCAAAGAAGGTATCATGCAGCTGAAAAATTAGATGTACAAGAACAAGAAAAACCATAACAATGGCAGATAATGCAGAACAGAAATGAAATATCTCAACAGTGCATGATAAGTACAAAACAAGGGTGTGGTATGTGCTACCTGAGGTACAGATGACTGTACACTGAACTGGGGCTTTATGTCTCAGGAAATAATAATTGTAGATCTTTTGAATGGTGAAGGGGAGTGACTAAAGGTATAGGGCACAGGGAAGATAATATAGTATTATTGACATCTAAAGGAAAACATCAGTGAGTAGCTTCTTTCTTTTCCTGAACTGCCCAAACATGCCAGTTTTCTACAGGCTGTGCAAAACAGGAAGCTACTGTGGTTAATTGCTCATAAATTTATAATCAGATGAAGACAGAGGTCATAATGGCAGAGACAACAGTCTGGGAAGGATGGGGGTGGAGTATGATCTTCCCATTCTCTTTACTTTTAATACTATTATCATTTGTAAATGAAATGAACATACTGCCTATTCTGATACTGGTCATTAACCAAATAGTTAAATTTAATAAACTCCTAGACTAATCTAGACAATTGGTGGCCAACTAGAAACTTTCTCATCAAGCTCTTTTGTTATATTTACTTTTATAACATGCTGATGGATTCAAAGTCAATTATGATGCTATCAAATAGTATGTATGAGTCAGAAGAGATGAGCTAGATTTATATGGAGCAGCATGGCTAGATCTCAAAAACAAAGGACTGAATGAAAAAGTAAGATGCAGAATACAATTGATAGCAACATACCATTTATGTTTATAGCATACACACATAAATTAATGCTACTTAGTTTTCAGGTCTGAACTCAATGAAAATACCAAAGATGGAACAGAAATAAGTACATTAAGTAGACAAAAGTGAGTGCTTATGCTGAGAGAAGGGAAACTGAGATTGGAGATGAAAGATAAAGGGGGAGAGCAACAAGACAAGACAAAACAAAGCAAAATAAGACAAAGATCTTCCCCTAGATCAGTGATGATTGTGGATCCTGAGATGAGGAGTATGATAGTTTCAACTCTGAGCGTCTGAACGACAAAAAGAAAAATGTTAAAGGCTCGATCTCTGCCCTTTTGGAATTGCAATTTACTTGGAGTTACATATGCATGAAATAAATAAAGAAGGATATTATGTAATTAAGTGACAGAATGGGAAGTACCAATGAGTTCTATGATAGCTCAGAGAATAGAGAGAAAAAAATGACAGAAAATCTTAGACAAGAGGAAAAGAGAAGGCAAACATGTTTTAGTCTCTGGATTAACAGAATTCTCAGATGGATTCAACTCGGTGGTTATCTTTAAAAGTCCCTTGTTTTCACCATTTTCTTATTGGTCCATAGGAATGAATGCCAATTTAGGTCTTTTCTCAATTTCCAAGGACTGTTTTAGTTACTCTTTTTCTTTATACATAGGACATATAATTGAATTTAAGTAAAGAAAATGGTATTTTAATTTAATTTCATTTATGTATGAATTGGAAGGGCTGACATGTCTCTACTGACAAAATAGCCTGATATGAGGCTGAGAAGTATGGTAATCAGCCTTGTACCTGTTTTCCTTCAGCTGCCTTTTCTAGCTTTTCAGAGCCAACATGGAGAAGTGAGTCTTCTGGTCTTGGCTGAGTTTTCTCTAACTGACCCCTGACCTGCATGCCCCTTTTGGATTTGGTTGGCCTTCTATTGCTTGCTTGGCCCTGATTTCCTTGGATTTCACTTCTTAACAACCTGAATTTCTCTAAGCCCTTTGATCCTAGCTGTGCCTTCATAAACTTTCCATTTAACTTTTGGAATACATGGCCAGCTTCTTCCTATGTGACTAGATTTGAGGTTGTGGTAAATCCTGGCCAGTATTATTCTTTTGTGACCTTCCTATCAGTGTGATTATGGTGGCCCTACAGTTAGGATTTCTATGTGAAATTGCCACAGAAGACCTGAATGCTTTATACCTTATTCTTACATATGCATTTGCACTTGATGAGAAGGATACTGAGTTATCTAGATATTGCACATGAACATTTAAATTTGAATCATGACAGGAAGTTCTCCTGGGAACATCTGCTCCAGTGTCTCTACCATGAGTTTAGAAATCTGCTCATCATATTTGGTAATTGTTCAAAGTGCTTAGGAGGGAACTGAGTTCAGTTTTCAACTGAGGCCTAGGAAAGTCAGTATGACTGAGTAATAACTTTGCTTTTTGGGGGTGACCTAAGACTAAACTGGGAGTGGTCAGCTAGTCAACCAATACTACAGGAATATGTTTTAGTCTGGGGTGCTATAGTAAAGTAGCATATATAGACTGGGTTACAAACAACAGAAATTAATTATCAGTTCTGGAGGCTGGATGTCCAAGATTAGGTTGCCTACATGGACAGGTTCTGGTGAGGGAGCTCTTCCAGGGCATAGACTGCTCACTTCTTATGTCCTCACATGGCAGTGAGAGTTTTGTGGGGTCTCTTTTTATAAAGGTAGTAACCTCATTCACTGGGGCTCCATCCTCATGACCCAGTCACTTCCCCAAAGACTCACCTCCTAACACTATCAACACATGAATTTTGTGGGGTTGCAGCATTCCATCTATAAGATATTGATAATATATCTTTTCTATCTTTACCCATGCATTTACATGAGCTAGATGATAATATATAGTGCAATAGTCTCTTTGCCTTTGATTTATAAAGGCAAGAGTTGGCTGCCGGTCAGATTTAGCTCACTGCCTATTTTGGTAAATAAAGTTTTATTGGAACATGACCACACTTGTTCTTTTACATGTTGTCTGTGGATGCTCACATGATATAGTAGCAAAGCTGAGCAGTGATCACAGAGACCACAGAGCCTGCAAAGCCTATAATACTTATTATCTGGCTCTATACATAAAAGGTTTGCTTTACACACATAAAGTAAATGCAAAGTATTTGTATAAATGCAAATATGTTGAATACACTTCTATAATTCCTAACAGGGAATAGATGGCCAATGAGTGTGACGTTTTGAATCCCTGTCTTCCTATGCTTTGTCTCTTCTCCCTGGACTACTTTAATGCCCCCATCACTGATCCATTTATCCAACACATAGTCATCATGTGCTAACTATGTGGCAGGCACTGCTCTTGGCACTGGGACAAAAACAAGACATAATAGAGTCTTGTATCTTCATGGGATCACATTCTACTGGGGTGGGGAGATGAGAGATGACAAACAAATGGCAGGGGGGAGTAACATCTCTTTCTTCAGAAATCACTTTATGAAGACAAATGAAGCAAGGTACAGGGGTCTCTGTTTAATTCCTGATCATACCCTAATGTCTTGCTTAAACCCAGCTTCCTTCATGAGAGCCTCATTTATCATTGTTTCTTTCCTTCCCTGTTAACTCACAACTTCTTTTGTTTTGTATTTTTAAGGCATTTATGTAATTCTTCTTTGCATTGGATTTCTTTCTTGGCAGTACTTGGGAGTTGAACCCAGGCCTTCGCATTGGGTTGCACCTCCACCTCATTTTTTATTTTGAAAGAAGTTCTTGCTAAGTTGCAAGTGGCCTTGAACTCACCATCTGCCTTCCTCAGCCTTCCAAGTTGCTTGGATTATAGACATGAGCACTGTGCCTGGCTGGATTTCTTAGTATATGTATTTCTGCTCCATCATAGATTGTAAGTGCACTGGTGGCTAGGGTAATGTAATTTTTATTTTTCAATAGCAATTAATACAGTGTCTGAAAATTGCTAGTAAATCAGTACATATCTTGAATTGATTGAGGTCCTAGTTTTAATAATGGAGGTTTTAGTATACATCAACTTGGTGCTTCCCTTCTCTGGTTCATAGTCTTCCTGAGTTTGTGACTATCACTGTGACCCATCAGTCACTTACAGAGAGGAGGAGGGGATTTCCCACATTCTTGGGAGTTGAGATCCTTTCAGGTATTAACTACACTCATACGCCCATCTACACCATATGATTTACCTTTTGTATTGATATTGAAACTATACAAAATTTTCTTAATTGTTTATTTGCTGATGTTTTATCAGCAAGGGGAAAAAATCCAGCCAATGAGCCAAATAAAAGGGAGAAAAGCAGAAAGTTGAATGAATAGTTACCAAATAATTAACAAGAAATTCTTGGTCTTTTTGCTGTTTTCACACACACACACACACACACACACACACACCCACACCCACACACACACACATACCCTTAGAGTTTATATGCTTGTCTTTTGGGAGAAAACCAGGTTAATTTTTGGAAAGAAACTAGCATGGGAGATTTCATCAATCAGCACTTAAAGGCCAGCCAATTTCTCCCATACATGGGATGAATGAGGTTATTCAAAAAAGGGCACCTGGGCAGGAAGTGGAGGAATTGTGGCTGACCCCACTGGGCTGGCCCCAAAGAATGGGTGGGAAATCTGTCATCAGAACAGATGAACATCAGCTAGGGTTAGGGAGAAGGCCAAAGGTGCTTGTATAAGGTGAGTGAGAAAGAAATGAAGAGTTTCAACCTTTTACCAATTAGCACAGTTCTCCGGAGATGACCAAGCTGGGCTTTGGGCCATGAGCATCCTGTATGACACGCATCACTGAGTCCTGCATGGAAAACACTCGTGTCTGTGATGCTGGGCCTGAAACAGTCTAATTTTATTTATACAATCTTATTCTCTTCAGTGCCATTACTGATGTTCCTTACTATTTCTCAGCCCTGAGAAGAGATATATGGTATTTGAAGTTCTCTAATGCCTAATAGGGGCTGGGATTTAGCTCAGCTGGTAGAGCACTGCTCTGCAGTCTCTGAGGTCCAGAGTTCCATTCCCAGCACCACAAAAATGGGAGACGGACATGGCAATCCACTCCAGAGGCAATCCCGAAACAGCCATTGAAAACCTTATGAGGGTCATAATGAGTCAGACATGACTCGACGGCACCTAACAACAACAACAACAACAATGCCTAATAGAAATAATATTCCTAGATGCCCTTAGCTTCTTTCTCTGGCCACTCAAGTTCCACTGAAATAGAAAGTCTGGAAATTTCTATTGACCGTGGAAGTTTTATACATTGAGAGCAAGGTGGCAGCCAGGTTGCCGTGGGACCTTGGACAAAATTCCTGCCTCTTCTCATGGCAGAAGCCCTCCCTTCAATTCAGAAGGGCTGTATGGCTCATTTTATCTCAATTTGCCTCCTACTGTGCGATAACCACATGCCCTCTTACAAAGCAGTCAAGAGCCCTGGTCTCCTGGGAGGCAGCCTGTATCCTTTTGTTCTGCTCCTAGGGAAAACCTGCAGGCACCTGGGTTAGGAGCATGCTGTGGGACAGGCAGTGCAGCCGTAAGGAAGTAGGCTTCTTACCCTGTAGATTTTCCCCCCTGTGTATACAAAATCTTTCTCATGAGGGCTAGACTCACAGATCACCATGTTTGTGCATGTCTACCAATGGAGACTGATTTTATTCCTGGGGTCCTGTGTCCATTATCCTAGTATTGTCTATATTGTTCAGCTGAACCAATAGAAAAAATATGGTCTTTGGAAGGTGAAGGTAAATCTATGCTTATCATTAATGAAATTGTGATTGTCTATAATGACAACCACAATAAAATTTCCCCTATGGTAGGTATACTTAAATTTATATAATATCAATATTACTATAGTAATATAGGAGAAGAACATGGCAATCCACTCCTGAAGCAATCTTGAAACAATCAGCCATTGAAAACCCCTATGAGGTTCTTTATGAGTCAGAAAGGACTTGACGGCACCACACAGAAACAACATAGTGATACAATGATGGATCTCATTTACTGAGCACTTACTACATGAATATGCTATGTTAAGAACTTTGAAAGCATCATATAACATAATAACACTATGAGGTAGGTAACTATTAATAACATCCTCATTTTACAGATGAAGAAAGTGGAGCTTGTTTATCTGACTTTCCTGAGAACTCATAGCCAGCAAGAGGCAGTCAGTCCACTTAATTCTAGAACCCAAGCTCTATATTATAATGGACCCATTTTGCATAGCTAAAAAGTAAAATAATAATGACTCAAACCTAGGTAGCCTGACTCTGAGAGGCCTCTCTCCTTTTCACTGCACTAGGTATATATTTTTGTCTATGTTAATACATATTACTACTGGATGTGCTGAATTGATTACTAGCACTTTTTCTTCTTGGGCATAGTGGCAGTCAGGAGATTCGTGGCCTATAGCTTAGGAGCTATGGATTCTACAGTGTAGATTGGTCACATGCATTTATGGGAGAATGAAGCTTTGTATTGCATTTAGATGTGAAAATTGTCAGAGGCACTTTAAAAAATTCACACTTCTTGTAAACTATGGCAGAGAGATTGTAATTATATCTAAGACAGTACCAAGTGGTAGCGCTCTTTTTCAGATTTTGTGTAACAACAGACTCAGTTCTAAGTGGAAGTAGAAGAAAAAAATCAATGGAGTGAGATCACCGCCAATTCTGTCTTACCCGAAATGATAAACTTAACACTAGAGTGATAAACAATTACACATCATGCTTTATGACTTGCTGAGGTTTTTAAAGATGTTTTATATTTTCAGCTAGTATAGGCCAAATGTATAAGACATACTAAAGTATACCAAGAATCTCAGGTATACTACTTAAATAGCAAATAACAAGAAAGAATCTTCCTGGCAACATTTTCTCCCCCCCCTCTTTTTATCATAATTTCAACTAAATTATCAATAATTTGTTGTCTAATATTTATTTTTCTTCTTTGCACATGCATCATCTCTAAGACAATGGCCTATAAAGTATTTCTACTTGTTTTTATCAGTATAGGAGAGTGTTCTCAAATTATAGCCTGTTTTTTCAGCGTTTTAACTTTTTAGATGATTCTTCCATGTCTATGTGTCAGTATTGTGAAATATCCCCAGAACTCCAAAGATAATTGCAGTTGTTGTTGATGTTAGGTGCTTTCAAGTTGGATCCAATTTATAATGACCCTATGTACAGAGGAATGAAACACTCCCTGATTCTGTGCCAGGAACACGAAGTTATTTATGTTTAAGCCCATTGTTGCAGACACTGTGTCAATCCACCTAGTGGAGGGTTTTCCTTTTTTTCATTGACCTGCCACTCTCCCAAACTTGATGTCCTTCTCTACGGATTGGTTCCTCCTGACTATGTGTCCACAATATGTAAGTCATAGTCTAGCCATCCTTGCTTCCAAGGAGCACTCTGGTTGCACTGCTTCTAGGACAGATCTGTTGGTTCTTTTGTCGGTCCATGGTATAGTCAATAATCCTCTCCAGCACCATAATTCAAAAGCATCAATTCTTTTCCTGTCTCCCTTGTTCAGTGTCTAGCTTTCACAACCATATGAAGTGACTGAAAATACCATGGCATGAGTCAGGCACACCTTAGTCTTCAATGTGGCATCTTTACTTTTCAGTACTTTAAAGAGATCTTTTGCCATAGTTTTTCCCAAAGCATTACGTCTATTGATTTCTTGACTGCTGCTTCCATGGGTGTTGGTTATAGAACCAAGTAAAATAAAATCATGGACAACCTCAATCTTTTCTCCATTTATTGTGAAGTTGCATACTGACCCATTTGTAAGGATTTTTGTTTTGTTGATGTTAAGTCACAATCCATATTGAAGGTTATGTTCTTTGATCTTTATATAAATGTTTCAAATCTTCACTTTCAGTAAGCAGAGTTGTGTCATCTGTGTAATGCAGGTTGTTAATGAGTCTTCCTCCACTCCTGATGCTGCAGTCTTATTCATAAAGTCCAGGTTCTTGGATTATTTGCTCAGTATGTAAATTGAAGAGATATGGAGAAAGGATATAGCCTTGATGTACACCTTTCTCAACTTTAAACCAGGCAGTATTTCCTTCTTCTGTTCAAACAACTGCCTCCTGGTTCATGTGCAGATTCCTCATGAGTACAATTAGGTGCTCTGGTATTCCCATTCTTCGAAATGTTATCCATAGTTTGTTATGATGCACACAGTCAAATACCTTTACATAGTCAATAAAACATAGATAAACATCTTTATGATATTGTCTGCTTTCAGCTAATATCCATCTGACATTAGCAATGATGTCCCTGGTTCCCTGCCTTCTTTTGAATCTGGCTTGATTTTCCAGCAGTTCCTTGTCTACATACTGTTTCAGTCACTTTTGAATGATCTTTAGTAAAATTTTGCTTGTGTGTGATATTAATGATATTGTCCGATAGTTTCCACATGCAGTTGGATACCATTTTTGGGACTAGGCACAAATATAGATCTCTTCCAGTCAGTTGGCCAGGTAGTTGTTTTCCAAATCTGTTGGCATAAACATGTTAGCTCCTCCAGTGCTGCATCTGTTTATTGAAACATCTCACTATTGGTATTCTATTAATTCCTGGAAGCTTGTGTTTTGCCAGTTCTTTAAAGGCAGTTCCACTTCATCCTTTAATACCATTGGTTCCTGATAATATGCAACCACTTGGAATGGTTGGTTATCCACCAACTCCTGCTATGGGGTCTTGTGTGTTGCTGTGATGCTGAAAGTTTGCCACTGGTATTTCAGATATCAACAGGGCCACTCATGATGGACAGGCTCCTCTGAGCTTCCTGACTAAGACAGATGAGGGAGAAGAACCCAGAAGCCCACTCCCAAAACAATTAGCCATAGAAAACCCTATGAATATTAGAGAAGCACTGCCAAATGTAGTGCCAGAAAAGGAGCCCCCTAGGTTGGAAGCGACTGGGGAAGTGTTGCCTCCTCAAAGTAGAGTCAACCTTAATGATGGGATTAGAATAAAGCCCCGAGGCTGATGTGGCAATGTTTCAAAATGAGAAGAAACACAGTGGGAACAACAATGGGCTGAAACATAAAAAGATCATGTGCATAGCATACAGTTGGGTAGTGTTTTGCTCTGCTGTACATAGGTTTGCTATGAGTCAGATCTGACCCAATACCACCTAATACAACAAAAACTATATGCCACATTCTTGTCCAAGTGTTACTTCCTCCAGTCCTCACAGGGCTCTATGATACTAATTACATGTTACAGATAAGGCAACTGGGGCCCAGAGAGGTTAAAAACAAAGTCATAAGCAGAAAAGCTGAAATTCAAACCAGGTAGTCTACTCCCAAGATTCTATGCTCCTGAGCTCCACATCTCAATGCTTCTATAATTTCATAGCAACCAGTTTTGTGTCTGAAACAATAAGTCTATCCATTGCAATAAAGATTGACTGCTGTGTATCTTTAGCACTGCAGATGATGCTCAAATGCATGGGGTGGACGCCTTTGCCAAGACTACTACCAGGTGTTAGAGTTCTTCTATCTGACCTTAGAGTCATAAAAGTGAGAGTTCCATTACAGTTTCATTTTTTTTAATTAATTTCATTTAATTTCAATGTATGTGTAGTATACATACATGATTCAGAAATCCAAAAATATAAAAAAGATGATAATATGAAACATCCCGCCATATCCTTCACTTAGTTCCACAGTACTCTCCCCCATGCAATCAATCTTACCAGTTTCCTGAAGCCTGTAGAAAGAATATTTCATAGACAAGCAAATATGCATATTGAAAAAACTATTTTTGGATATTAAACATTTTGCATTTACTTTCATGTCAGGTGCTATGACATTTTTCATGCTAAACGCTGTTCATTTAATCATCGGACTGTTTAGTGAGGTTAGTTTTACTATTATCCACATTTTGGAGATGAGGAAACTGAGGTATGGAACCACACAACTGTATAAAACACAGCTGATATTTAGTTTCAGGATATCTGATTCCAGGGCCCATGTTCTCTCTAAGCTGAATCTGTTATCAGAACTAGACAAGTAGATTCTTTAAAGTTTATACAGCCCATACAAAAGAAAAATTTCCATTTCTCTAGAGAGAATAAGAATACTCATATATTTCTTTTGTAAACATTATCATTATGATATAATTTATATCATAAAATTTACCCTTTAAAAATGTATAGTTTAGTGGTTTATGGAATATGCACAGAGTTGCATAACTGTCACCACAATCTAAGTTTAGAATGTTTTCATTATGCCCCAAAGAAATCTTGAACCCGTTGGCTGTCAGTCGCCATCTCTTCCTATCCCATGTTCTGCCCTTCCACCCTGAGTAACCACCAATATATTTTCTATCTCAATAGATTTACCTATTCTGGACTTTTCAATGGAATCATATAATATTTAACCTTGTGTATGGCATTCTTGCATATGGTATAATGTTTTCAAAGGTCACGTTCTACAATATATCTGTAGTTCATTCTTTTTCGTGGCTGAATAATATTTCATTGTATGGATATACTACATTTTTTTTAACCATTCATCTATTAATGGACATTTGTGTGATCTTCAGTTTTTGGTTATTTTAAGTAAGTCTTCTATGAATGTTCACACACAGGTTTTTATGCTTTTGTTTCTCTTGGGCATATATACCTAGGAATTAGAATGGCTCAGTTATATGGTAACTGTTCAATGTTTTAAGGAATTGTGAAACGTTTTGTGTAGTGATTGCACCACTTTATATTCCCTTGAGCACTATGTGAAGGTACCAATTTCTCCAAACCCTCACCAGCACTTCCTACCCATCTTTTTTATTATTGCCAGCACAGTGGGTATGAAGTGGTATTTCATTGTGGTTTTCATTTGTATTTCCCTAAGTGACTAATGAAGTTGAGCATCTTTTCATATGTTGAATAACCATTGAATAACCATTTGTGTATCTTCTTTGGAGGAATGTCTATTAAAATCTTTTGTGCCTTTAAAACTAAATTGTATTTTTATTGTTGTCTTTATAGTTCTAAAACATATTCTGGATATCATATTTTTAATCAGAAATATGTTTTACAAATATTTCCTCCCATTCTGTGAAGTCCCTTCATTTTTCTTGATGGTATTCTTTGAAGAACAAAAAATTTAAATTCTCGTGAAGTCAAATTTGCCCACTTATTTTACTTTTGTTTCTTGTGCTTTTGATATCATATTTTAGAAACCATGGCCTAATCCAAGGTCATGAAAATTTACTTCTATGATTTCTCCTATGAATTTTATTGTTTTTGCACTTACACTTAGGCCTATGATCTGTTTTCAGATAATTTTTGTATATGGTGTAAGAAAGTGGTCTAAATTCTTCTTTTGTTTTGCCTGTGGCTATCTAATTTCTCTGGAAAATCTTGTTAAGAATACTATTCCTTCTCCATTCATATTTTTTTCTAATACTGGGGGTTTGAATCCAGGGTCTCTCACATGCTAGGCAAGTGGTCTACAACTGAGCTGCATCCCAACCCCTTCTTTATTTTTTATTTTGAGACAGGGTAAGTTACACAGGCTGTGTCTGGACTCAAACTTGTGATCCTCCTGCCTCAGACTCCCGAGTTTCTAGGATTACAGACTTGAACCATGGTATCTGGCTTGTCTTGGTATTTTTGATAAAAAAGTATTATTCCAAAATGTATGACACTTATTTCTAGACTCTCAAATCTGTTCTCTTGGTTTATATGTCTAGCATTATGCCAGTACCACACTACTGTCTTGGTTACTGTGGCTGTGTATTAAGTTTTAACATTGGAAGTATGACTCCTCCAACTTTGTCCTTTTTTGTTATTGTTTTGGCTATATTGGATCCTTGGGATTTCCATGTGGATTTTAGAAACCTTGTCAGTTTCTTCAAAAAGGCAGCTGGGATTTTGTTTAGGATCACTTTGAATCTGTAGACCAACTTGGGAAATATTGGTATTTTAATAATATTTAGTCTTCTAATCAATAAACATTAGATGTCTTTCTATTTATTTGGATCTTTAATTTATTTAAATAATGCTTTTAGTTTTCTAAGTATATGTTTTGTACTTCTTTTGATATTTTTTTCTAAGTATTTTATCATTCTTGATGTTATTGTAAATGAAATATTTCCTTGATTTCATTTTCAGATTGCTTATTGCTTGCATATAGAAACATGTTTTGTGAGTTAATGGTTGAAGTCATTGAATTTATTTTGAATTAAATGTTCAATCCATGACATATCTTTTTAGCAGACAATTAATATTTCCATCTTATAGATTTCCCTCTGTTTCTAATTTTCCAATGTGTTGAACTTCTAATACAATTATTAGAGGAAGGTCAGCCCTGCTGGTGCATTTGTGACTGTTCAGTGATATCTTATTTGAATGCTGGTCTTGCCTGTTCCAGTTGACTCCTGAGGACCCTGGGATGATGCTTTTGCTTACCCAGGTTTTGCTTACAGTGCCGCATACTTGATTGCTAGGCTATTTTTCTTGTTTGTATTTGAATACTCAGTCCATTACTCCTTTGAAGTAGGAATCCTGGTGCCAGGAAGCCATGTCTAGAGTTGCTTCTGGCTCCAGTCTAGATCTGAGCCCTTAGATTCTTCTGTGAGAGCTAGACAGTCGTATTGGTGAGTTCACTCTTAAGGTCCTTGGGATGGCTTTTGGGCACCAGAATTTGGGCCAGGCAATTCTAGTCTAATCTAAGTTTTTCTTAGCTTTGAATTTTGGAGAGAATGTATTAGGATCTTTGTTTCTTCCTTCTCAAGAAGCTTTGGGAAAACGATTCATCCTGGTGTACTGTCTACTTTCACCAGTTCTACAGCTCAGGGGACTGCTTTGGTTGGAACATCAAAACAAAACAACAACTACAACAATGAAAAACTGCTATACACTTTTCTAGAGCAACGAGTGCCAATGAGGTAAGGTAGACCCCTTAAGATTCTTCTTGACTAGGGAAGTCTCTTTGCAAGGTGACTTGCTCTATCCAGCTAGGCAAAGAGGTGGAGGGTGTTGAAGGCACTACACATGCAAGATTTTCCATCTGATAAGTTGTTCCATTTAATTTTTTGAAAGACCATCTACTGCCTTGGCTCAGTGCTCTTCACACTCTTCAGAGATGTTTCCTTGAACTTCAAAGTTGTGCTTGTGCATCGAGTGTGACAGTGTGACTTCAAAATTTGTTCATTCACATTCATTACTCCTGTTGTGAGGTTGAATGCTCATGCTTCTTTTTTCAAAGAGATGGATTATCTTATCTTTTTATTTCTGGTAGATTTGACATTCTATATATTCCATCAAATTTTCTTAGACACTGTGAAGAGCAAGGTGTTTAACGGTTTAGAGAAAATATGCTAAGATAAACTGTGGAGCAGTTTGAAAGATTCACATATTCTACGGGCAACTGTAGACAGTGTTAGCAGAATTACTGCCAATCCTGGTGAGGACATCAGCCTGCCAGTCAGAACACTGAGTCATTGCTTGCAGAAATTAGTGGTTGTCAATATGAGGTTTGATCTTTACTGTTATATAAATTAGGAGACATTTCAAATGCAGTACATTCAAAGCCAGGGTCCCCTGTATGAGAATTATATAAACGACATCTGCAGTTGGTGAAGATTTAATGTATTAATTCTGTTTTTTCCTTCTAATTACCTGGAAGGTACATTTATTTCAATTATGTAGACTGGGTCTCAGCCAGTCTACTAGAGCAAAGAGAAGCCAGCTGAGTGGTGTTGCAAAAAATTTACTGCATTTTCTTGAACTGAATTTACACCCTTTCAATAGTTTTAGAGGGCTAAAAACTCAGATGGAGATTAGAATCACATATGGATTGGATTTGCATGCAAGAGAATGTGTGATTCTAAACTGTACCTGATTTTTTTTAGCCTCCTAATACTGTTCAAAGAGTGCAGATTAGATTCAAGAATATATAGTCTTTATTTTTCCTTCAGGAGGAGAGTAGCTATTCCACATGTAGAATTTATGATTGTTTATCATGAAAGATTACTTACTATATTGGCCTTAAAAAGCCCCCATTTTCTTTTATGGTTCAGATCTGGAAAGAACCAAACAATAGAAATGACCAAGAGTTTATCTGGAAACACTTTCATGGTTGAATTTCCTCTGCTGGGATTTCCATAGTATATAGCAGGGCACAGACCAGGCAGAAGGCAAGACAAACCCTGCTTTACCTATGTCTGAAATCTTCCTGCAGGCCAGCTGCTGTGCTAGGCATTTAACATATGTGGAAAAAGAAAATTAAAAGCCATATTTAAAAACTTCATATATTTAAAACATATATCATGATGTTTTGATATGCATATAGGTAGCAAAGTGATTGCTATAATCTTTTCCCAATTTTTTATTGGAAATTTTTAATGTACAACTTAATGGGTTTCATTATGACATGGGTTTCATTCTGACATTTCCATATATGCATTTCATGGTACATTGCTCACATAACTTCCCCCTGACCCTCTCATAACTCTCCTCCCCTATTCCCCTACCACCAATGATCTCATTTTTATATGCATGTCTTTTTGTGAGAATATTTGTCTATATATGTGCATCCCAATTTTGATTTAAGCCCAAGCTTTTTTCTATAGTGGTCTACCTTTTTACATTCTCAGCAGTATTATATGAGTGATCTAGTCCATTTACATTATTACCAGCCTTTGGTATTATTATTATTATTATTGTTATTGTTATTATTATTATTTTAGCTATTCTTGTAGGCTTTTTTTTCTATCTTCCCCCTTGTTTTCCCTATCATACTCATAAAGTTGTTCTGTTTACACTGAGGTTGACCTTTCTCCCTTCATCCCTCCTTGTTGACCCTCCTCCCCTCCCTCTCTTTTCGAATCATTGCTTTCGTTTGCTAGATCCCTCCCTCCATCTTTCTACGCCCTAAATTGTCCCTTCTACACTAAATCTAATTGAGTTTTTTATTATGTTTCAATTTATGTGGAGGATTTTTTCCTTCCTTTATGTTTGATTCGGCTCCCACATATGAGCGAGAACACATTGTATTTCTATTTTTGGGCTTGTGTTTATCCACTTAAGATGATGCTCCCCAATTCCACCTATTTTTCTGCAAATGACATTATTTCACTTTTTTAAATTGCTGAGTAGTATACCATTGTGTACATGTACCATAATATTTTTATCCATTCTTCTGTTGATGGGCACTTTGGTTAATTCTATATCCTTGCTAGCCTGCAGCTGTAGCCCTGTGGCATCCGATCCCATCAGATCTCAGAATCTAAGCAGGGTCGGGCCTGGTTAGTACCTGGATGGGAGACCGCCTGGGAACACCAGAAGCTGTAGGCTGGGAGAAGGACCTGGCAACCCCCTCCCAAAAATCAATCTGCCATTGAAAACCCTATGAACAGCAGAGAAGCACTGACAATAGTGTTTCCCCTGTTGTACAGAGGGTCGCTATGAGTCGGATACCGACTTGA